>CAUJAO010000212.1:0-35848 GCA_963082485.1 Eudonia mercurella
GGTGGCGTGTCCGCAGCTTGTGGGGATAGAAATACGTGCGCGTTAGTTGCATTTTTGCAGCTTTTACTTACGGGCATTTTTCTTAATTAGCGAACTCTTGTAGTATGTAAAAACATATAATAATATTTTAAATAATTATTTTTGCATTCTTTATTGATGTGTAAAATAAACGCAAGTGGGTCCGTAAAAGCTGTTTTTTTTAAATGTGTAGTGTTCGCGTAAACTTAAGAAAACAATATAATATATAGTTTAATGATAATATATGCCTTTTTAAAGTTTCATATAATTTTTAAATTTTCTTAAAAAAAATCTTATCCTTCATCTGAAATTAATAGCGAGTAAAACAGTAGCTGCCGCTGCAATCGTTTTGTGACTCGCGGGCGCGTCTACGGACGCCGCGCCGCACAGCAAGAGACTGCGTCGTTTTTGTTTCAATCTTTAAAAAGTAGATAAATAGTATCCTTCTGCTGAAATTGGTTTCACAATAATAGAGGATGAGACA
Source organism: Eudonia mercurella (assembly GCA_963082485.1). Lineage (NCBI taxonomy): Eukaryota > Metazoa > Arthropoda > Insecta > Lepidoptera > Crambidae > Eudonia > Eudonia mercurella. Next base: position 503 of record CAUJAO010000212.1, read on the forward strand.
ATAGCTCGCGCTGCAGTCGTCTCGTGACCAGCGGGCTCGCATGCGAAGCCGCACTGCAAATACGCCTCTTCTTTTAGTTTCTTATATAGGTACACCTTAGAGAGGCAGATAAATAGTCCCCTCATACTGAAATTGGCTTCACAATAATAGCGGATAGGACAATAGCTCGTGCTGCAGTCGTCTCGTCATCTGCGGGTGAGCATGCGACGCTGGCGCCGCTGACGCTGTTACTTGTCTGTTTCATTCATGCCAAATATAGGTACATCCTAGTATGGCAGGCAGGCAATCCATCTATCATACCAATTTAGCCTCTATTCTCCTCAGTGTTGCCAGATCCAATTTTTTTTAAATCCAGGGATACGCTCAAAAATCCGTAGAAGTCCGTAGATTGCCTCTACAAAAATCCGTAGATCTACAGACATTTTTTTAAAGCTAAACCTGACTATTTAGAGATGGACTGACCTTAAACCAAGTTCCTTGCCGGTAAAGAAATTGAAAAAAAATCTAGAAAAATCGCCCAGACAAAGGAAAAGACAATATTTTAATAGTTGTTTTAAATTTTTAACCTAAAATAAGTTGAAAGACAATATTTAACATTGACAATAGTAATTGTAATATACAAAGGGAAACGCAATGGTACAGAGCCATACTGCCAAATCTTGAGAAATCATTACATGACAAATAACTAAAAGGAAACGCAAGTCGCAGGTCTTCCTTTTTTTGGAGTTAAGTTTCGTTTTACGCAAAATTTTATTTAATTTGAATATTTATACTAATGTTTAGGTCGGGTGGATGAAATCCAAAAAAAATCGTAGATTTGCGACTAAAATCCGTATGTCCGTAGACAAGACCTAAAGTGCGTAGATTTACGGACAAATCCGTAGGTCTGGCAACGCTGATCCTCCTCCTGAAATTGGCTTCACAATAATAGCAGATGAGACAATAGCTCGCGCTGCAGTCGTCTCGTGACCCGCGGGCGCGCATGCGACGCCGGCGCCGCAAATACGTCGCCCGAAATAGGCGCGCCGTCTGACACCCTGGGCGACGCAACCCTCCCTCCGACCAGACGGATTGCGGCAGAAGGTCTAGTCTAGTATTCAATTAAAGAACATTATTATTTATCACCACCATAGTTGGTTCGTATGAGTTCAATGCTGGATGTATGAGACCTACATCTCTAATGAGCAAGCATTGATCTGAATCTGAACTCGATCTTCTTGTTAAAATTAGTTTGTTCTAAAGTAATGCTAAGTTTATTATAGGAATCAAAACTATTTAATTAAAAAAATACAAGTCGTTTATTTCATATACGTCGGTGTTTAACACGATTTTTAATGCGTTTGTAGGATTTGTAGGGCACCGCTGTATCCCGCCCTCCGCGAGCGTAGGCTTACTAACTATATTGATATCAAATTCACAATTTAGATTCACTTTTTGATCCTATTTGTAAAAGTATTGTGCATTTACAATAAGTTACAAAACTAAACAATACACTTGATGGAATACGCCTCCCTCTTTCCTGAGGTAATTGTCTTTTTGACGTAAATTCTTCAGTTGAATGTCAATTTTATGAGTCAGTGTTGACTGTAGTAGAACCCAAATCTTTATAAACGTCTCGAGCTTATTATGCCATGTCATTGTAGGTGTGTCGCGCTGTCGTTTCTTGAAAATGAAAAACCAAAGTAGCTTGTATTTCAAATATAAATGTCGAACTGCGATAATCTATAAAAAAATATATGTCATTGATAAAATGAAAAAGGTAAATGCACTCATGCTCACGTCTCTCAAAATGGCAGTCGACAATCAAATAACGTAAACACATCGAAGCATTAACAAAGCGTATCCATTAATTGAAATGTAAATTGTCTACGATAGGAGATCCAAGTTTGGCACTGGTGCATAGTGACAGACTTTGACGGAATTATCCCGCGGTGCGCGTCGCCTAATGGCTATCCTCGGAGCGGTGTGAAATTTTGACTTGCTCGTCTATTTCTGTTGGTACCACCGTCTAGACACATTTTGTCCTCGTTTCGCTACTGCAAATGCGCGACTCGCACTGACATGTCTCTGAATAGTGGCCATTACTAAATGCGAAACAATGCCGTCTCTATGAAATTTTAGTTACACCGACGACGCTTCTAATTAACTAGTATCTATGCGTTTGTTGGAAACAACCGCTTTTCTATTATTCTTAGTGACAAGCGTTATTAAAACTCTTTTGTTATTTAATTTTTGTTATAGTAAAAACGCCTTATTGGCACAGTAGACATAGCGCTCGGTCCGAAATCCGGAGCTGAGGCTCAGTTCTCAGGTCGAGTAATTGTGTTTTATTCACCAAAATATGTGGTCAACATCCCGTATTTGTTAAGCGTGGTGATTAAGCCAATAGGTAATCAATAATTGTAGCGATGACTTCATTACAATGATAAGGTCCTCGCTTAATAGTTGAACAGTAGGTATATAGGAAATAGCTAACACAGCAATTTTGAATTTACCCTCATTTGCTTTGATATAAAAACTGTTAAACGTACCCGATTAAGCAATGATAAACGCTTTTGCGATTTACAAAAAGAAACAGTTTAAGACCAAAAGAAATCATATTACCAGTTGGCATGTTTGTTTTTGAATGGTCAGGTGATATATGTAACGCAATGCAGACGTGTGCGAGCGCGTGGCTATTTGGAGCGGGCGGCGCAGGGCGGGCGGCGGTGGCGCATTATAAAGTAAATCTGTGCGCCGGCGCAGACGCGCGTGGGCTTGTCACCGTCTCGCCACTGTCAATAGTAATAAATATATGAAATAACGCGTTTGTTGCCGGGATAAGGCCTCTGACGCCGTTCTAGTTTGTCTATGCGCTGACGTCACTGTCTGGGAATCCGGCGCGGCGCTTGGATTCTCCCTGACCTACAGACGGCTGCATCCCTGGTGCAACCCCGTAATTTGTTAGTGCTTGTACGCACTATTGAGTTTTCGCATTTTTTCTTCTGTATATAATAAAAAGAGTCGGAGAAGTCTTGACTGAATGACTGAAGAGCGATCAACAGCGCACTGCGCTATAGCTGTTGAACCTAGAACGCTGGTGGGACCTCTCTTTAATGACGTAGGCGAGAGATAAAGCTGGGGTTTCCGAAATTTATTCGTAATTACGGGTTACGGATGTTTACGCGGTGTTGTGGACGCTTGCTAGTTATTATGTTTAGGGTAGTTTAGAGAATACTGTATTGTATATAGTAGCAGCCAGTCCGCGAACGGTGCAACTCGCCCAAAACGACTTCCTAGTCGTTTCTGCCGAGTTGCACCGACCGTGCGTGTCTGCGTTTCGCAGGCAAGTATCCTACTTGCCTGCTAAACGCAGATACAATAAAAATATTAATTTTCTGTTTCTCTGGCGCACTCACGTTTATACTGTATGTAGAGGGGTATTATCGAATAAAATATATCGATGGAAGAGCTCAAGTCTTTCCACATGGGCAATGCATATGGCGATATCGGGCCATAACACACCACACTGCCGGTCTATTGCTATTTGGTGGTAACTATACTTATAAGCTTTTTATGTAAGTTATTGTTGTAATCCCATGATGGTCTTGTACGTGGAAACAAAGTATCAGCTGCCTTACGTCCCGTGCGTGTTATAAGAGCCGACTAAGGGACAAGGGTGTGAGTTTTGTTTACTATCCGTACTCATTCGATTACGTTTACGAAAACGAAAATGAGTATGGCATTGAAGCAGCGCCTCCTGGCGACATACGAGAATAGTTAACATTTTGCCATACAAATTCTCGTTTTCTTTAACGTGATCGAATGGCGAATGAATCTCGCACTTGGCACCAAGTGCTCAAAGTTACTCGTATTTCAGGCGATCGGCTGGCAACCTGTCACTGATGTTATCTATTCGGTAACCTATCTTACTTTCGAAACTTTTTTGTTCGAATTTCAAAACTTCGAAAACGGTTTAACGAAGTTTTGAATCCCAGATATATTTTTTTACATAATATTGTAAGTAATAAAGTAAATTTATTTTACATATTATGTTTCATTTTCCAGAAAAACTAATTGCCGATTATCAAAATCCTTTTTTTTCTTTTTACAGTTGTTTTGCTTACAATAATTTTCTTTTTAGATGTATTAAATATTAAAGTAGTAATTATAAACTTGATGGATTTTAAGTATTTGTTATTTATATTATATTAGTCTTTTTATTATATAGGAAACGTTTTTCTGGAAACTAAAGCATCTTACATTAATATATTTATCAAAGGTTGAGTAAGATTTCAAAACGTATAGAATTTAAAAAAAATATTTGAAAATCGGATTATTACCAATATGTTAATCGTGTTTTCTGTAAAATGAAAATATGAAAAACAAAAATGTGGCAAAACGTTTTCGGGATAATGAAATTCGTACTAAAAAAATTCGGATTTAAAACAGGTAACCATGTATGTATGTATATACATACGTATTGTTGTAAGCAAAAATAACGCCAAATTATCCGTCACACTCCAATGTACATACCTTCTGCTAATTTTATACTGGTTCCGTGACTCTGGATTCCAACGTGTGCTATCTATTTGATTACTCATGCCGACATATCTTCGAGGCGCCAAATACGTAAGCCTTCAGGTCACGATACCTTAATCAGAGAAGCAAGTGTGAATGAATGTTTTTGTTACCGTCTCCTATGACTCATTCATAGTTGTTCAATCACTATGTTTGATAAATATATTCTACAAAGCAGAAGATGAAGCAGCAGAGGCGTGTACATGCAATTTTGCAAGTTAATCAGCTTTTGCAATATAAGGTCACCGTATGGGTGAGCAAACTAAAATTTATCGAGCTCTTCCGTGCCTAAGCACCTTAAATTCGTAACGCTGATTATTTACATATAATTTTACGCAAATATTGTTGCAAACCAATTACAAATTGAAAAAAAGAAGACAGTGTTGAAAAAATTCCACGAGCGGGATTCGAACCCGCACCCCGGAGCCACGATAGCATAGTTGGTAGTGCACTTGATCTGGCAAGTCATGGGGTGCGGGTTCGAATCTCGCTCGTGCAATTTTCTCAACACTTTGTCTTTTTTCAATTCGTAATGTTTTCGTAAAATAGCAGTCGGTAATCCCACCATCCGATTTTATACCAATGGTAGTTTATGACCCGCTCTCTTAATGTATTTATTTTAATTTCGGAAGGTCTGAGCCCAGCAGTGGGACGTTTATAGGTTGATTATGATAAGGATAAAGAAAAAATCTAGCCAAGTTTTACAACTTTTCAAAATGCCAAGTCCGATATCGAAATATCAAACAGCTAAATCGTATTTAACCATTTAATTTTCGCATCGAAAATTCAATAAATGGAACGAAACAAAATCACGCTTTCTTATTATCCGTTTGATATACGCGACGAGCTTAGGAATTTGTTGTGTTTATCAGCCAATTTGGTTGCACATCAGCTCCGGCTGTGCGCCTTCGGAATTCCTCTTGGTTTTTTTTTGGTATCTCCTGCCTGAGTGATGTCAGTTGATACTTGACCGCGACTCGTGTGCCCGAGTGGGGTTACCCCAGGGACGTGATGGGAATACGGTATTAAAATTATGTAGGCCTTCACCCGCTAATGTCATTGTCATCGCGAGCCGGATGTCAAAGTGTAGATGTATATTTGTTTACCCGCAGACTCTCGTTCCTACGTGATATTGGAGGAATTGTGTTTGATAGTAGAACATGCCATAAATAAAAGAAATTCAGTTGTTTCGCGATAAAGTTTCAATAAAACCGGTGCGTGCGTCCATAGCCCAACGGATATACACACATCAAAAATGTCTAGTGATTTTAAAGTATCGTTGCGTTATAGAGTTAATATTTTAACTTTTTTGGATTGTTATTGATTCTTTTTAGTGAATTTCACGATATGAATGAGACTTTTTTTTAATAACGTTTAAATATGGAAAATTAAAAGTCAAGAAATGAGAACCAGCTTCCAACATTCCAACAACTCTCACGTTGGAATGTTGGAAGCTGGTTCCATGCAATGTACTGCGGCTGCCGCCATTGGTACTACACAGAGTGTCATAGGCCGCCTCTGGACACGCTATCGTATCACGGGCAGCGTGGCCGAGCGACATGGAGGAAGATCTCGTATCACCACTCGAAGACAAGACCGGTACATCCAAAATACTGTTCGACGGAATTGTGACCGCTATGATGTTGGCCACAAGGCTCCACAGCGCTTCAGGCTTGCTGATAAGCGACCAAACCATCCCGAATCGTTTACGCGAAGTGCGTCTGCGATCCCGAAGGCCGCTGAGGGTTCCACCCATAGCACCCCACAATCATAGGGCCCATTTACAATGGCTCGTGAACATCGAAATTGGGAGGAAGAAGACTGGCGCTGTGTTTGCTTCTCTGATGAATCACGTTTCGGTATGAGGCCGGATACAAGACGCACTCGAATTTGTAGGTCCTCTGGACGTCAAGAACGCTTGAAATTTTGTCAGGAAGTTCATCCATATGGAGAGGGAACAATCATGGTTTGGGCCGGTATTTGGATCGGTGGAAGAACTGATCTCATTTGGATCAGGGGCAACCTCAATGCTCAAATCTACGCAGATAGGATTGTTTCAGATGTGATCATCCCCTCGCGAGGCCGCTTGGGTGATTCTTTTCGATTAATGCATGACAATGCACGTCCACACACGGCTAGAGCCGTAACACGCACCCTTGCCGATTCTCATATCAATGTCTTGCCGTGCCGTGCACAATCACGAGACCTCAATCTAATTGAGCATGCATGGGACATGCTCCAAAGAAGAGCTCTGCCGAGTATGGATGCCGTGCACACCCCACAACTTTTTGACTTGTTAGAAAGAACGTAGGCGGGTATTCATCATAGTGATTTGGATGCACTGATTTTAAGCATGCCAAATCGCTGTGCCTTTGTGATTCGTGTGAATGGTAGAAATGCAGATTATTATTATTTTTAATTTTACAATACATTTTTTTAAATCAACCTTGTTCTTGCTTTTTTGCTTGCTTGCTTGCGACCTTAACGTAAGCTAATTTCTCTAATTTGTTAATTTTTTCAACATACATAATAGGAATAAAATTCTTTACTCTAACATAAAAAATAGAGCAAGAAGTCAGTTTGGAAACCATATTAAGTAAACATTATTAGAAAAAAAATTTACAACTTAAAATGTACTAGACCCCTAGACATTTTTGATGTGTGTATTTTAATGAATGTGAGCTATCGTGGTTCAAATCCCATAGCTTTTTGTTTAACGTTTGGATAGGTGTTCGAATTGTATGCGAGAAACCACGGTTCAATCTCCAAAGCTTTGTTAGTACTGACGTGAATCCATTAACACAAGCGTATTAGATTTCTGAACTGACTATAAATGTGTTGATATCATCTTATTCTTTTTCTTGAGTTTATCGCCACCCAATGCTGAGTGTAGGCTTTTCTTTTTGCACGCCATATGTTCTCCCAGAGTAGACTTACGAACCGACGGCATAGTAATATTCATAAGAGCAATTTGTAGCCTAAACTGAATAAATAATTTTGAATTTTGTACGTAGCCGTTCCAACACAGGTCTTTCCTGTAACTCTATCGATGTCATCCCTCCATCGTTGCCTTCCTATGCTTGTACGTACATTTCTTGGCAGCCATGTTAAGAGCTTCAGGGTCGGTAAAGCACGTAACACTGCGTTCCAATAATAGCTTTCCATCTAGCATGTTAGTTTGACAGTCTGGCACGTTTACCAGCTACATAAGTAACATCGAAAAAGACAATCATACCAAACCAACAATAATTATATCTCTAAGAAACCCTAAGTCATTTTGGATGCAGTACCGATGTTAGTTACCGTTTGACAAACACTTCCAATTCTACATAACGTCACGTTTAGCGAAGAATCAAGTTTGTCATTCTAAGCTATGCATTAACCAACGATTCGTAGAAGTGACATTGACGTCATCGCAGGCGTAGAATCTATAAAATGTTGGGTTACTTTAGAAGAGAACATCACATTATCACTTAGCATGTGAATAATTCGTGCGTATCGACGCTAATAAAGTTAAAATAACCTATATAAGTTTTTTGAATACGTTATAAATAGCTTTTTAAATTTTGTATAAATATTAAAGGTTTCAACCGTCACTTTGTACTTATACAGAAGCGAGCTGTTTGGACAATCAAATTGAGTCACAAATCAAATCAATTGTCCATGCTATGTATCTAAATAATGCTCGTACTTAATGATATGCAAGCCCTCCGTTAAAGAGCAAGATCCATTAGGAAAAGCCATATCTCTTACATTGTAAAATCTTTAATTACTTTATTGCTACTTTACTTTATAGACAACAAAGATCCTAACGGTGTCAAAATTGAATCTTTATATACAATGTTAATCGTAGTCTTATATCGATCCGTCATAATTAAAATATATCCGTAAAATAAGTCTATATTCTGTCCCACTTAGCCAAAGGCTATCATTGTGGAAATCATATCATCGCTACAATTAGTGGGTATTGGCTTCATTTCCATGATTGCCAAACGCGGGTTGGTGATCAGTGTGATCACACACCGGGGTTGTGCATCGAATAATCTGAAACATGTCATCATCATCATAAGCTCATTTTTTATGTCCCTACTGCTGGGGCACGAGTCTTCCCGATAGGAAGAACGGGCCATAAACCACCACGCGGGCCCAGTGCGGATTGGTGGTTGTTAACGACTGCTTATGCAGCCGGGATCAACAGCTTTACGTGCCTTCCGAAGCACGGAGGAGCTCGAGATGATAAATATTTGGTCATCCATCCGATGACCGGTGTTTGCGAAAGTGGCTTAACCTCTGCTCTGCACTCGCAGACCGGGCGCGTTAACCACTGCGCCATCGAGCTCCTCCATCTGAAACATGCCCGATCTGGGAATTTAACCTAAAATCTACAGATCTAGCCGAACGCTTTGCCATTATGCCACCGAGACCTAATCAAACTGACTTAGTTATAATTTTTACAATATTAACTTTAATAATTTTCAAAGGAAGATATTTTTTTTATTATTTTTATTATTTGGTTTGCAAAACTGGTTTTACAGTCTTAACATTCTAATTATTTACATAATAGGTATAATATACTACAATTACAGGTAAGCTGTGGTAATTGATGCTGATGTTGAAATTAATACTACTTAAATTATCTAATATTCTAAGCAACATCGTATTCAACATTGTTTTTTTGCCCAAATAAATAAAAAATTAATAAAATAAAAAAATTACTGTAAGACCTTCTAGATGCAAACACCGCTTGTGCATAAGAATTACGATCATCAATTGTCTTTTTGACACTTTCATAAAGATGTCACTTTTGGTAACGCGTCGCTTGTGCCCAGTAGCTGTAAGTAGGTGGCTCTGTTCGTCCAATCGCCGCATGTGGAATTGTGGACGGCCAAGTAGCCGAGCTACTAGGAATCGTATTATTGTAATGGCTCGTAGTTCCAGCTAGCGGATTCCGTAGCCCTACCATGGGTTCACGTTGACGTGTCGCTAGCGATAGTATTTTGGCAAAGACGCTTGAGTTATGTCATCTGGCATCCCCTCTAGGGAACCTCGAGGATTGCTCGGGCACAAGGGGTTGAAACTTCTTAAGTTTTTTGCCGCACCTAAATTATGATATGGGGTCCTTCAAACGAGGCGAGAAGAAGCACCTTGTGAGCCGGCAGAGTGAGGTTAACTGATGTTGCGTTGTTTTTACGCTGCACTAGTTGTCTTCGCGTCTGGACTCCATTTCCAATTAACATCAGGTGGAATAGAGTAATTTGCCGTGCTATCTATATATAAAAATAAATCGGTTATTTACTGTAAAGGCTAAAAGCTACAAGTATTGATATTAAAAAAAGAGAATTTTTGTTTGGCGCGCCAAAGCTACCACGTATTCTACCGTCGTCGGCCTTATCGTTATTTCCCATCATCCCATTTTATATGAAAGCTATGATGATGTCCGATATAGTGGACAACCATTACCAAATTGAGATGAAGACCCGATGTCGAATAATAAAAAAACTTGGTGGTTGGTCACAACTCACGACCGAGTAGGTAGCCCGTAGGCGAACCCGTAGTAAGGGCGCCGGTCGACAGTCAATGCGCATTGTTTCCTTCGCGTGAGACGCAAGAGCGCCACGGGCCCGATCTTTCCGATATCGTAATTTTGCCACATCGTTTATATTCAAATGTCGTTTGCTCGTTATTTCTCAATGGCCGGTATTGTGACGATGTTTTATAACGGAGCGCGGATGCACGAACGTACGTCCTTTATGTATATTAACAAATTACGTTTGTCAATGAATACTTTGTTATATTGGGGGGACTATCACTATTTTTATGTTCTACTAGCAGCCCGCCCACGACTTGGATTTATTATTTTACCATGTGCCAGAGCTCTGCCTTCGTCACACCTGATGTTAGTGACGATGAGACCGAAGGTGAAAGCGGACTTCATCCGGAATTCGCAACTACTGAGGAATATCTTTTCTCTTAACTGTTGTCACTTACATAAGATGGTGGTACCTAGCCAGGGGTACATAATACAAACCTTTTTTTGACTTGTGAAACCTCATTTTTGGGATACGAGAGCCCTTGAGGCCCATGTTTTGTGTTGGTTATTCCGTCCCTCTTACCTGTCTGGAGCCTAAGAAAGTAGCATTCAGAGGGCAAAAGGGAGAGAGAAACACAGGGGAATTCAAAACCAACTACGTGGGTGGCGGGCTGTAGGACATCGACTAGCGAATCTACTACAGCCGCCATGTTAATAGAAGCCCTACAATTACTATACATACAAAAATTTATTGTTGTAAATTTTCTTCATTAGCAACACTGATGCCGTCCCTATTCTATCGTCCCTAGGTGTAGAAATAGTTCCACAGTCGTCTAACAGAGTGTTTCTTCCGCAGCGGCAACGGCAAGCTGGCGACGTGGGGCTGCATCATCGGCTTCACCGTGATGATGTGCCTGGACGTCGGGCTCGGGTAACCGGCAGGGCCACCAGCGGCCTGACCTTAAGGCCGTGAACTGGGTGACAGCGGCAGCGGGGAGCGGTGCGGCGACAGGCGCAGGCTATGAGTCTGTTAACTAAATTATAACTCAACAGTGTGTCGGTAGCTTTGACATAGAGACCGAAATAAATACGATTGTTGACGTTTTCTCTTGGGTGCTGCTCCCCGTGCCGCTGCCTACGACATCCAAATCTATTGCTGGTTGTACACTTTCTGGCGAGACAGGACAAGACCGGTGTACCAACGTCGGTCGCTTACTTCTAGATTTTTTTTTTGCAATCTGCGATGTACAGTAAGTGCGCCTTCTCTCGCCCTTGAGAATACACCCGGCATAGTGATGCTGTTGAACGCCGCCGCGCCGCATGCCGCATCGCACTTCACGCCGCTGCCGCTGTCATCCAGTTGCAGCCTAACGCCTTCCCACTGCCCCACGACTTGAAACAACAGTATGTGTGCCTCCTGATCGTAGACTATTTTGTAACGTAATTTATTGTAAACCAAATAACGCAATGCGTCAACGTGTTTTTATAGAGATTTTTTTAAGCCTGCTTGCATCGAGATGCTATTGAGATTTAGCGCTCCTGCTTAAAAAATATCATACTGTCTGCATTGAGTTTTATTGTGACAGAAGATTACGATGCTATCTGCCCTAAGACCCTATTAAAAGGTATAATTTTGAGTTTTGTACTATTCTTTGACGTTTGAAATTGACAAGTAATTGAATGCAAACATTTATTTAAAATTTTAGTTAAAAAATGTTGCTTTAAATTAGTGGATCTATTCCTAATCGTGCTATGAAAGGTACTGTGTTTTCTTCTTTCGAGCAGCTTTTTGCCAAATATTGTAAATGAAAGCTCAAAAATCTTACCTCTATGTAGTTTAATTGGTATTACATACTTAAATTTCAAGTAGTATGCGAACAAATAGTAGCTGTTTACCAACAGTTAGCAGTCATTTTATTTTATCCATTACTAATTATAACAAAGATTTAAATTTAAAATGTCAATAAAAACATCAAGTAATGGTTGACCTACACTAGATCAATTACTGGCGTCATCGTCAGTCTTTGTTCCGCCGTACTGTCATCGTGTTAACAGCATTCATGTCAGTGCGCAGCGGTGTCTGATATATGGACTGGACACGCCACTCCGGCGTCTGCACTGACGCCAGTAACCGTTCCGTGTAAATCATCCATTAGTTTCGCCAATAAAGGATTGTGGGAAGATGCGTTAAAAATGTTAAGTACTTCCAAGTAAAAGACTATGCGACGATATGTGATGATATTTAAGTTTGATCGAGCGTTTTTATCCCTGCGTGTGCTAATTATAAACTTTAATTAAATTCTTTTAAATACAGTGACGTTCGTGAATAACGATTACAGTTCCATTCTGAGCTACTTCGTAATAGTGATATCGTATAGTGAAAGACAAGCAATTCTAGAAATAAAGGATTTACGTTACAACTTTTAAATGTAGTAAGTAAACATTGCATATTATCTGGTCTACTTTAAATGAAAGATTACATGAAGGTATTGATACTTTAAAAACAAAATGCCCCAATAAAGTTCGGTACGTAACGCAGATTTAAAGGTACCAAAGTCCCGTAGAGTAATTTATTATTATAAATTATTTTGATAACTTTATAATCTACCCGAAGCTTTTATAATGTACAATGTTCTTGCGTGCTTGTATAGAGCTCAAATACTTTCAATAGTTTATAATAGACCTACAGAGTTTTCTGTTACCGTCGCCTTTGTTGATAGTTTATTCACAGTTCCTATATTTACATTATTTGTCGTCATAACCCGCAAGTAATAAAGCGCTATCACTCCTATATATCGGTGGGATTCGTTTTTATATGTGTATAATTTATTAATTGTTATTATTTCGTTGACGTTTCATATCAAAAAGTATTATTTTTCTAGGATAAAGTATGAAATTTAACTAAACATTAGCTGTGTAAAAGCTCTCGACTAAAGCTCACACCCAAACACTGCTAAACGATGACCTTTCGTAAAGTATTAAATGTAAATAAAATTATATTTTTTTACAATGATTAATTTAAACGCTAATTTATTTGCCGCTTACGAATTCCACCTTTGCTGAAATCTTGTATAAGCTGTTGTATTTTACCTATGTACTTAGCAAGGTCGGAGTATGTACAATAATATGTGGGGACACTTTAAAGCGGAAACAGGACAGACTTGTTTTATCCATATTTTAAGTATAAATGACTATAATAGAAACTTAAAACTTTGGCTATAGCTCTTACTTATTACTGCAACGGAGCAGTAACCATTGAAGAGGTTTTTTATCTGATTATAGAAAGAAATTGTGTAGATATTACCTACTAATGTTAGCACTAAGACGTGGGTTGTTTGATAAACTCCAATTAATTAGAATAAAATTTTGAAGACAATATTTGGTGTTTGTCGAATGATACACGACAATGTAACGGTAGCATTTAATATGTGATATCGTTATTAGAATCTGTAGAAAACTACAAATGATTGCGGTGATGTCAATTGGAATCGAATGAATGGTTTTTATTAATGATAGTTTAGCGCCATCTACCGGTTGTTTGGAAAAACGTATATATCCCGAAAGGAGATGAAACAACCCAAAAATATACATAAGTGTAAACAAAAAATTCTTAACTGATTGACCAAAATGTTGAAACAGCTGTTTTTTTCTAAGCGGTTTCGATGTTGGTCATGGCATTTTGTTTTATCCCCTTCCATGTTAATATACACTTTTTCGAACAACCTGCATACTTTAAGTATGAAATAATTATGATATTATAAATGAATTTTATAAGCTAATTAATTTTATTATTATTTTAATATTATGAGTTACTGTAAGTAATACCAGTGGCACAATCCGAGTACGAATTTGTTACTTTAAGTGTATTGTTTTCTTTGATTATAATATGAAATGCAGCATACGTAAAGGTGATTTTATTTATAACATTTCCCTTCAATCCTATTAAGTTATATTCTGGCTCAGCATTGTGAAAGTTGCTTAGCTTGCAAGATCGTAACTTGAACGTGCAAACACTGTTTTTTTTTCTTAGACGACCTTTACAGGATTGCTAAGGTTATTCTTATTAGAAGCTAGTCACTGTTGGAACGAGACCTAGTAACTTAGGTATATTCTTATGAAACAACTAGCTTTTGCTCGCAGCTCTGCTCACGTGGGCTACACGACTTGTGATTGTTTTTATTAAAAGCCAAACTTAATAAAGGTAAGTATCGGTGGGATAATCTTGAAACACTTCATCATTTCTTACCAGGCCAAATACTAAAACTCATAAATTAAACTTTAAAAATGACAGATTTCCGTATACATACTTTCCACTCCCATTTCACCATTTTGGGGGATGTTTTTCGAAAAATGCTAAAACACGTAATTTTTTATTTTTATTAAATAATCTAAATATCGATTTAAATAATACATTTTAATAGTTCTTACTTAAAAAATAATGATTTCTCCAAAATAACATTTATCCCCTTTTTAACTCTTTTAAAGGAAAAAATACAAAACTCCTGAGACACATCATTCTTAATTACTATTTATAAAGCCAAATACCAATTTTTATGTATTTTACTTCAAAACTGACGGACTTTCATACTAACTTTCAACCCCTATTTGACCCCCTTAGGATTTTATTTTCGTAAAATCCTTTCTTAGTGGCTGGTTACGTTACTCAATTCACCTACAGTCCGAATTTCATCTTCAGCTTCAGCGGTTTCGGCTCGGCAATGTCAGTCAGGACAAGTCATTATAATATGTAATATAGATAAAGGTGTTCAAGTAATGATTCGATAACATTTGTATCACATTTGAATATGTCTTTTTCTATTCCGTTCAGAAGCGTTTGGCATTCATCTCAAGAGATGGTAAGTAATGATAAAACCGAAGGAAGTGCACTTCACCCGGATTCCTAAGCTGTCCTATTTATAAATTACTAGTGGTCGCCCAGTGATCGAAAATCGACCGTAATTTTATTAAGGCTGCACGGATTGTATCCTAAGCATTGAAAAATTTAAAAAGATAGAATGTGAGTTTAGATTGGCATTGACAGAATATGTCAGCTGCTTTAAAGACAAACAATACGTGTGTGTCAAATTCTACTGAACATTCTCCGAACGTAGTGACCAATAAAAAATTGTTGTTGGCAAAATACATCTCAAGAAAAGGAGATGTGAAAGCCATATAAAAAAAAAAAAAAAAATACGTGTGTGTCAAATACATATGCGTGTGTGTCAAATTCATGGTAGTGTGTGTAGTGTTGTTTTTGTTGATTTAATGTTGTATTATACGTTTATTTTGTAGTACTTATATTTGTAAAAGTAGTTTATGTAATAATATACGTAATATTTGTTTTTATAACTCTATATATAAATTATATATATAAATTACATATATGTAGTTAGGTATATATTGTGCGTTTTATGATAAATTATTTTTATCTCTAAACTTTTTGTCTTCACCCAATTGCACCTACCATGTTATCTCTGCACTACCCTATGGTTGACTGGTAGAGAATGGCTCAGGCATTAAGTCCGCCATGTAATGTAGGTAAACAAGTAGGTATGTTGTAAAAGTTTTTAAACAAATAATTAAAACTAACTATCTTATCTTTTAACTGTCGTGCCGGAACACAACAATTCTACTACCAATGTTGTTATGGCGACGACTTCGAAAGATGGTAGTAGCTTGCTAGGCGGACTTAGAACAAGTCCTACCACAAACGGAACCGAGTCCAAAATGTACTCACTGTACTGTAACCTAATCGGGGGGACGCAAAGTCTAAGATTAACCACTAGACCACATAGGCGATTAAATTGATGAAAAGACACATCAAAGGTAAGATATACCCACATTTAGTGTCTTATCTTATCTTATCTTAGTGGGGCCTGCTGAGGTTTCCCTCTCGCAGTAACACTTCGACCCATCGGGATCTTTTGTGCAACCCCATCCTTTCACTCTTCTTCCTCTGTAAAGATAAATGCCATAAGTTTGGCAACGTCTTTAAGAGCGAAAATCCTGAAGTCCTCCGGTTTCGGATAGGCCGACCCCAGGAGTCCCATTCTTTTCCTAGCCAGAGAGTGGCAGTCGCACAGTAGGTGTTGCATTGACTCCGTTTCCTCCCCACATGCCCTACACAAGCTATTTGTTGATAGATGCATTCTGTGTAGCATTTGTTTTGTGGCATAGTGCCCTGTCAAGGCACCGATGGTTAATCGGGCCTGCCTTCAACTGCCTCCGCATATGAACTTACTCCGTCCTAAGGCGTTTTCGCCTAGGAAGGATTTGGAGTGTTTCATACCCGGCTGCTCTTTCCATTCGATGCTGTGCCTGTTTACGATGTGATCTTTTAAGGCCTTGTTGATGGTACTTGGTGCAAGTGTCACCAATGAGCTGGGTCTCCGAGCCCTCCCTGGCAAGTGCATCCGCCATCTTGTTGCCATGGATTCCCATATGGCCTGGGACCCAGATCAATCTCACCTTGTTACTCCACCGACCCCAGGAGTCCTATTCTTTTCCTAGCCGGAGAGTCGCAGTCACACAGTAGGTGCTGCATTGACTCCGTTTCCCACATTTAGTAACGCAACATATTAATTATTTTTTATCGTTAATTGACCGATTTAACTAATAAGCAAGCGTCCTTTCCGCAAGTTAATTATTTTTATTAATTTGTATACACGACCAATCGTGTTGTTTTATCGTTTTTCCAAGAACTGTATGTAATCTACCCGTGTAACAGGAAAGTGCATGCCTACTTGTGATCTGGGAGGGACGTTACAGTAACATATACATAAGCATATTTTACGTGAATTCAGCTGAGAACTGAAATTCAATGGTATCAGTGAAAATTGATACTCAGTAGAGTATTTGCTATTTATGAACTCGAAATTTGATGTAAGGAATAAATAGATATGGATTTTAGAGGTGATTTTGTTTATCAGTGACCGTTAACTGCCTCTGTGATTTAGTGACTAGACCGCTGGTGTCAGATTGATCGATTATATATATCGTTATATATCGCATCGCTTACCAATTTTTCTGCTTACTCCATATGTCGACTGGTAGAGAATGTCATTTGGGCATTGGCATAAATAAATAAACATAATAAGTCCGCCTTTTGTACTTATTTTTAAATTAAATAAATAAATGATCCCCCCCCCCCGCCTCATCCCGATTTAAAAAGTATAGAATTAGGAATGTAACATTAACAAAAACGAGAATTTGTATGGCTGTGGCTGGCGAGTTAAAATTTTGCCATACTAATTCTTGTTTTTTGTTGTCAACAACGAATGGTGAACATAACGCACCCCTTTGGGTCATGTTATTACACAATTCAATTCAATTAAAAGGTGACAAGCTAGAGCTGGGTGAGAGTAGCCGCGGATCGTGCTCGGTGGCGTGCACTTGGAGAGGCCTACGTCCAGCAGTGGACGTGTGGGCTGATGATAATGATTACACAATTTTCGTATTGCGAGCCTTCAAAGGTCCAATCTTGAACAAGGTATCCTTTTTGTTTTTTTTAATATTAAAAGGAGGCAGACGAGCAGGCGGGTCACCTGATGGAAAGTAAGTACCGTCGCCCATGGACACCCACCCGCAAAACCAAAGTAATCGCTGATGCGTTGCCGACCTTGAGTAAGGAGGAGTCATCATCATCATCATCATCAGCCTATAAACGTCCCACTGCTGGGAACAGGCCTCCCACGTGAACAATAGCACGTGGGGATATTGGGCCATAACCCACCACGCTGGCCCAATGCGGGTTGGTGGGTTTTAACGACTGCCATCTTACGACAACAACCGGGACCAACGGCTTAACGTGCCTTCCGAAGCACGGAGGAGCTCGAGATGTTTTTTTATTTGGTCACCCATCAGGCGACCCGGCATTGCGAAAGTTGCTTAGCGGGCAAGATCGCAAGCCGAACGCGCTAGCCGCTGCGCCATCGAGCTCCTCAAGGAGGAGTAAGGAGTAGGAATTGGGAGGGGGAGTGGTGAGAGATAGGCCTCCGGTACTTTCACTCACCAGACGAAACACAACAGCAACGAGTGCCATTGTTTCACGCCGATATTCTATGTGGTGGTTGTTTTACGCCGGGCGAGCCGACCCATTTCGTGCTGCGTCGCAGCGTGGCTCTACCACTCAGACTCACTCATTTACTCATTTAGCATCATCCAGGGGTCACGTGTAGGGTCTCAGGGTAAACCTGCGGACGCGAGTAGCTTAAAAATATTTCACCCGCTTCCACTTTTGTCGATATATAAGTCACTTTTTATCAACTGCAAATATTTTGACAAAACATTTAATTCTATCAGAGAAATAAGGCCCTAGCATTTAAAAAAAAATTCAGGCTAGTTTTTTTTTTACTTTTCCTGTCACAAAAATTGTAATATTTTTAAGAGCGGCCTTTCTGTCGGTTTTTTGAATGAAACTAGGGGCACGTGTAAGCGGTGAAGGCATTGCGGCCTCTCTGTTTCGGCTCCTTTGAATTGAAACTACCGAAAGTGCTTAATTTTTTTTCCTTCGTACCATCATGAAGATCAGATGGTCCGACCAAGTACGTAGTACAGAAGTGCTGCGACAAGCCAATGTCGGTGGCATTGAGGCCTACTTAATGCATCGGCAGCTTCGGTGGTGTGGTCACGTATCTCGCATGGCGGAGAGAGAGTGGCAAAGCGCATCTTCTACTCTGAACAAGCGAAAACATGACGGCCAATTCCTCAGATATAAGGATGTTCAGAAGCGTCATTTGAAAAGAATAGAATAGAAACATTTATTCAGTATCACAAAACAACATTCAGACGAGTAAAGCATTCATAATTGAATATACATGGTATATGATACTGAAAAGGCATCTTCTCAGCATGTGTTATAGCATTTCAATAATGCTACAACGCTGGTCTTCCGAAGATCCGAAGAAAAGACGCAACATTGAGCCTTCTCAATGGGAAGGTTTGGCGGCACAACATCCTGAATGGCGCAGGCTAGTGTACAGGCAAGTAACCAATACGAGGAACAGCGTAAAGCTGAATTCTACGCTAAACGCGACGAGCTGAAAACCCGTCCACCCGCTGCCATTCAATATCATTACGTAGATGATGTTCTCACGTGCCCACATTGCACACGAGAGTTCACCGTAAAGATTGGCTACGTTAGCCATCTTCGAGCGCACCAGCGCCAAACTGACTAGGAGTCGAAGTGGTCGCCATGGCCGAAATCGGTCGGAAGCATCACCACTTAGATAGAAAGCATAGCCTTATTAGTTAAGGGTTCCTCAGTAGTTAAGGGTGCGTGCTTTTCCATCGTTAAGTATTTTGCAAATCAGCGTTATGATGATAAGACTACCTATCATCATAACGCTGATTTGCAAAATACTTTAAAGCGTGACCTTTATGTATTTTAAAATTCATTTTACACGCAAATTATGATTGCGATAATTGCCACTTATCATCTTAGTGCACACTAAACTTTTGCAAGAAAAAGAAAGTCTTTGACAGGCGAGCCGCACAGGAATGCCGTTGCCTCGAATTGCATTAGAAAAATGGTCGAAAAGGCGCGCGGCGCTACGCGGTCGCCGACCCCGCGCACCGCGGTGCATCCGAACCACAATGGAACTGTAGCAGTAGGCCATCTTTCTCCCCGTACGAAGCTTGACAGCCTACTCGCAGCCGGATTATTTAATGTCGTAGACTTGCATCAGATGGGCGAGTTACCCATCACAACTACCTAACTCCTCGGCCACGCGCACGACAAGCACGGCAACCGAATTTATTTTATTATTTTTTATTTTATTTTATTTTCTTAGGTGAATCAACAGTAACAAAAAACATTGTATTTTTTTTTTAATTAAACGGTTTATTTAAAAATAAAGATTTTAAAAAAATGATGTAGACAATGTACTAAATATAAAAAATAAGTCAGTAGGTCCTAGGTACCAGTCATCACACCACTCTCTTCATCAACTTATGGTATTGATCAGACAAAAAAATAAAATTGTTGTAAAGGTTGTAAAGGTGGGTTTCCATTTTGTTCGCGTATGTTTGCGAACGTATCCCCATTACCAGGAGCAGGAGCGTGGAGTGCAGCAGTTAACGTACGAGCGAACGACTCTTCTCAATTTAAGTGATAAGTACGGGTTACTGATACATGAGAATTAAAAGAATCAAACCGTACTTTGCGGAAATCCATGACGTACAAAATAAAATTAACATCTGTAGTTAATTTTTATTATTAAGTATATAAATTATTATATAAAAAAAATACTCCGCAAACTTATTCGTTTTAATCTTGGATGCAACATGCAAGCACCTCGTTAATTAACACTATATATTTTAATTGTATTTTTGTATACTTAGATATACATGATTGAGGACATTTCAAATTAGAAAAATTAGTCACTGGATGCGCGGAAGTAACATTTGTTGTTATGTGAGTAGCGTACTAACGCGAACATCCAAACCGGCTGTGGCTACTTCCTGTGGAGATGACTTACTCTTTTAACTGTACTGTGTCCAAACACCCGAATTCTTGCGCTTACGCAGCCCGCACAGATAAAGCCCTCTCGAATGCTCTCGATGGCATCCGGGGTATGCGCAAATGTGGCAACTCCTAGCGCGCGCTTCTATTCTTAACATAAGTGCAACTTAAAATTATCTATTTCTGTTTGAAGAGAGAAGAGGTCTTACTCGATTTGACAATTGGTAAATTGATTAGTAATACTTTGTTGTGGGATGTACATCTTAATTTTATTGCAAACGTGAAAATAATAGGACTTGTGAAATAGGATTGAGTACAACTACGAGTATCTAGAGAAGGGTTACTTTATTACAGAAATTACCTTCTTCGGAACTTACTTTAAAGTTTTACATACAATTATGGTAAACGCTACATTAATAACTTTATCGATAAAATGTCCAAAATATGGAAATAATAAAATTTGATGAAATTAATTTTTGGATTGTCGTTTCAAAAAAATTTCGGTTGTTTCTTAGTGAATAAGATTGCGAACAGTATTATTGGAAATGAAAATAGTTGTAATTAATTGGGATAAAGTGGCGGTTAAACGAGCAGGCGGGTCACCTGATGGAAAGTAATCGCCGCCGCCCATGGACACCCGCAAAACCAAAGTCATCGCAGATGCGTTGCCGGCCTTGAGGAATCTTGAAGAGGAAGTAGAAATTTGGAGGGGGGAGGGGTGAGAGAGATTGACCTCCGATGCTTTCACTCACCAGACGAAACACAACGCCGATATTCTGTGAGAGGGTAGTATTAGGCCGGGCGAGCCGGCCCATTTCGTGCTGTAACACAGCGTGGTTCTACCACTCAGACAGTGTCACTCATTTAGCACCACCCAGGGGTCACGTGTGGGTAAACTTACGGACGCGAGTAACTTTAACCCCCAAATAGGATAGGGACAATTATATGTGCCCTTTTTTGCGTATCTTCATAAAGCTCCCAAGCTTGATAAACGAATAAGTTAGCAGAATTAACACTTCACTAATATTCTGTATGCCTTGGATTTCCGCAAAGTAACGCCTGATTCAATTGATGTTGTCTATTTCGTCACATATCAACCCAAAAGTTAAATAGCTCGGCAGGTGTGACGCGCGCGCAACGAGCAACGATGAGGGTGCAAAGTTCAAATTGGCTAGGTCACTAGCCGGATCGAAGGAGGCGGCTGCGCGGGCTACTCCACCTAGTACTGGATGAACCTAAAGGCAAAAAAGGCACGTGTCTTTGGGCCTTGCGTCGTCGCTTAGGGGCCCCTCGATCAGAGAAAAAAAACATTTTTCCTATAATTTTCCAAAGAGGGGGAAGGTAGGGCTCAAAAATTATTACATCCCAACATTGTAATGTACGCCTTGCACACTAAAGTATAGTGTCCGAACGGATACTTGGCGCAAAACTGCCGCGTTTCTGAAAAATATACTGAATTTTAATCTGAGGATATTGTGCCTAAATTTATGAACGAAATTGTACGATTTAAATGGCTAATTATTAGGTGACGTCGAAAATGGATTTATTTTCTGCTAAGCCTAGAAGATCCAAAGCATGCAGTGCTTAAGGGCCATGGCTTCAGCTTCGGCCTATAGAAACCGGCTCTGATTCCACTAGTCCTAGCCGCCCTATGGCAGTGGGGAACACCATCCTCCCCGCACTCTCTATACAAACTCCTCAAGGTGTAAAGACCCGGGGGTGAGGCGCCTTATTAAGAGACCAGTCCAAAGGGACCACCCGTGGTGGGTCGTGGACACGAGTTCTTGGGGTCCCGCCCAAGCGGTAGACGGGTGCCCTAAGTGTTAGTATCTCCGCCTTAACAACATACCTCTAATATCTCTCATACCCCTCATGCCTCGCAAAGTTGAAGCTCCGCGGGATGATTCTGGAGCGAATTTTACTACGCAAAAAAAAACAAAAAAGGTCATTAGCCAGAGCCACATTCTTATTCTGATAACTAGCCCGTGCCCCGCGGTTTCACCCGCGTTAATTAGTATTTTCCCATTTTTGCAACACATTTCATTGCTGCTCCGCTCCTATTAGTCATATCGTGATATAATATAGCCTATAGCCTTCCTCAATAAATGGACTATTCAACACAAAAATAATTTTTCAATTCGAACTAGTAGTTCCTGAGATTAGCGCGTTTAACCAAACAAACACTTCAGCTTTATAATATTAGTATAGATTACTCACTTCCTTTGCCCTACAAAGGTAACGCTGACAGGTTATACTCTCTGTTACACCCTTATCCCTGTAATTAATTACTTTACAACAAAGCGAAAAAAACCTTTTTTATACAAACTCTTTTTTGACGTCACGTGTTGGAGAAATGTCAGAACAGTTTTGTTATTAGATCATTAGATTTTAAGTGGCTATGTTGGTAAGTCATGCTGGTGCAATAATTGATGTAGAATGTAGAAATTAGGTTCTCATTAAGACAAAATATAATTATTAAATCGCCATCGTACTTAATTAACATTTCTAATAGTAGTTCCAACAATAAAAAACTTAAAGATTTATCAGATTCAAGACGATCGTCAGTGCAAGTTTCATAAAAGATGAGTGCATCGTGTCCCTACCTACCTTAGTTTCATTCAATCAGTGTATGTTCACAATGTCGTGGTCAGAGGTCAATAAACAAATTACGTTATCACGGCTATAAAACACTGCTACATATGAACGCGTTAAAGTATTGTAGTACCAATCTTAGTAGATTAATATTCTAATATTACTATTTGATTTGATTGGGTTAATGTACTAGTCTTCATTAAAAATACTCGTCGATAAACCATGGTGCCTTAGTTATGCTCAACTTTTGCTTACCGTCGTATGAGAAACTGAAGTTTAGTTTGCCTTTAGGTAATTGCTTTTCCGCTAATCTATTTCTGTCGTCCTAACGAAGAATGCAGTAAGGAGGTTACTTACTGTCAGTCCTTACTGTATTCTTCGTATTGTATTGTACAAACAATAAAAATAAAACCAAATAAATGTACCAGGCCACAGTTTACTTCGTACGGTGACGATTTATCGATTACCCCGCGATTAATACAGCACTATATACACAACGATAAGATGAGTGCATCGTTGGCACAAAATATGGATACTGCAGAAGGTACGCTTAATAGATACCGCGCTCAAGCAACGCACATATAGACCCTCTCACGCACACGGATCTCGGAACAACTCGGAACCGTCCGAGCGCTTTTGTTGCGAGGATACGTGCGTGTGAGAGGTTGTCTATGTGTGCGTTGCTCAAGTACGTTTGTGTGAAGCTTGCCTTCTGCAGTCTCCTTATTTTGTGGCATCGGTGGTGTGTAACGTGAGGCAGCCGCCGGGCCGGGTTCATTTCCATTCATTCGGTGTTTGTTGACAATGCCGCCGGTCAGAGGGCGCGCGGCGGCGGCTGCAGTACGCCGCGTGCGCCCGCGCCCCGCGCACGCTGCACCGCGCACGCTGCACTGCGCATGCGTATGCGCATGCACCGCGCCG
The DNA here is from genome assembly GCA_963082485.1 of Eudonia mercurella. Taxonomy (NCBI): domain Eukaryota; kingdom Metazoa; phylum Arthropoda; class Insecta; order Lepidoptera; family Crambidae; genus Eudonia; species Eudonia mercurella. The sequence continues at coordinate 24,568 of CAUJAO010000212.1, forward strand.
TCGCGTCGTGCACTCTCGCGATGGACACGAGGCGAGGCTAGTGTTGCCAATTTAGTCAGTTTCCTCTTACTAAGTATGGTGCAGCGGTTTGCGCGTTCGGATGACGAGCTTGCAATACAATCAACTATTGTAATGGGTGACGAATTGACATATCACGAGTACATTAGAATGCGCGTGAAGTTGGTCTCGGTTGTTGTTGTCGTTTGTTTACCCACCAACAAACATTAGGCCAGTCAAGCCAGTGTAGTAGATTGTGGCCCGATCTCCCCATGTGCAATTGTTTATGAAAGTCAAGAGCCCAGCTTTGGGACGTTTATAGCTTAATGATACTGACAAACTTTTTTCTATTGTTTTGGATGTAAATGTAGACCATTGAAAGCCCTTCCTTAGAACTGCGTCGAAATTTAAAAAAGTATTTTTATGGCAGCCACGTTTACCTCGCCTTCTGTCTCTTAGAGAGTGTAGCATGCAGCATCACGCGGGCAATCCACCCACGATTACCTCACGTAAGTCATGCATGTCCACCGTCCACTGTCCAGTACTCCAGTGCGCGCCGCAATGCGCCCGATTCGATACGCGAGCCTTTTGTTTATTTACATTCTGCGCCGCGCCGACGACGTCATCCTGCGACGCTGATGGTTCCGTGCGCCTGCGAGCGAGTTTCGAACCCACTAACACAGTAAACAGTAATACAGTATAGCCTTTATAATGTGCAACGCTGTGCAAAGGCATCCATCATTGAATTTAAGATATCGGTACAATTGATCGGTATTGGCTTATTACCACGCTTGCCAAATGCGAGTTAATGATCACACGAAAAATCCAAAACACACTTCGATCTGGGAATTTAGGCTTTACTACTCAGTGTCCGAGGTAAACCCACTAAAGTTGTAGTTGTAATTGGTTTTGTAAATATCGGAGGATTAACTTCGTGCTCAAAAACCGTTAATGCGTCGTATGCACGTGCGACAGTGGCGATGTTGAAAGTGCACCTTATGCGGTTGTGTTAGCGGGCGGAATCGCGTGCGCCGCGGCTGGTCGTGCGCAGACGGCATCGGAAGCCGGGGGTTGCGCATGCGCACACCTGCCTGTCACGCCGTATTTGCGGCTCCACTCCGCTTGCTGCGCCACTCGTGGCTATCACTCGGAATGTACTACTAACGATTGTTTGAATTATTCCACTACTGGAATGAAATCGTCGCAAGATGCAATGAAATTAACTGATCTTTGTAAAACTACATCTAGGTACTTACTTGCTTCTACTCTTTCTACTATTACGGTACATTTCTATATATACAAAAGTCAAAGTCAAAGTCAAAGTTAGCCTAAATTTATATTAAGATTAGATCATTATTTCTTTACTATGTACACAATAAAATAAATAACAAGTAACAGTAATAAGAAAAAAATCGAGGAGCATTTCTTATTACTGAAATCTGTAGGTTAATTTTATCACAAGTTTAGTGATGACAAATATCGAATATTGAATATGCAGATATTAAGGAAGTGTAAAATAAAATATTAATTTAAGCTAATAGAAAACGTATTTAAATTTATTTTGCGTGATATGTATATCTATGCACAATATAACTGAAACAAGAAACATACGTGAAAACAAAAAAACTTTTTTCATAGACAATAACAGAAATATATACATCGTACGATGTCAATTTAGTTTAAGAATTACACTTTAGTGTTTATACGGGACATCGTAGTTCTTTCGATGTTACGTATTTTAAGCCCTAAACGTAATAAACTCAATATAAGAGATTTGGTTACACACACCTGTACTACCTATGTATACAATAAACAAATAAATACATACATACAATTGAAAATAAAACCTTAAAGATACTTAACAGTAAAATATATTCACATTGTAATATTAAAACATTTAAAAACACTTAAAAACTTTAATCCGTGCGGTGACGGAGAAAGAATACAATTCACCGCCCCTCTCCTCCGGTGGGTGTCGTAAGAGGCGACTAACGGAATTTAGAGCTCCCATATGCTCCACTGCGTGGTAGGGCTTGCCCCGTCTGGTTAGTGACCACCGTACGCATGGTGTTAAACCCGTCAAGTGACCGCTTGTCGGTCGCGTTTCGGGATCAGCCAGCGTATAACCAGAGCTCGAGTGAATGGTGCTGCGATGCATTTGGTCTGTGAAGGTTTCCGTCTAACCAGTGCCAGGAAGACCTTGTTAACCCGCCGACCAGGGAGACCCGTAGAAACGGCTGTCCCGCTGGCCGCCCGTGGCACAGTACAGGGGCCCAAGCGAGCCTAACCAGCTCGTGAGGCTGCCTCACCATGCCACGCATAATCTCGGGGTGGCCCGTCGTGCCGGTTGGTGACCGGAAGGTGGGGTCCCGGCGGCCATTCCCGGGGGGGTTCGGGGGCCCTTCCGTTCGGCGGGTTAATGATACTCAACTTTAGGCAGACCCCTGGTGAAACAGGCCGCTGCACTTTGACTATTTGCATCGCGGTAGCATTTCCCCGATTCACGCCTCCCTCTTTCTCTCCACCATGACAGCGCCTAAAACAAAAACTGGTATTACAGCGGTGCACACCCCCACCACAACCATACCGTTTGAGGTCGAGTTCGCTAACATCCGCGGACTCCATGCAAACCTCAATGCCGTCCACCACCATCTTGAGACGGCACGGCCAGCAATGTTGTTTTTGACGGAGACACAAATAACCTGTCCAGCTGACACCACCTACCTGCACTATCCCGGCTTTGTGCTTGAAGAATCCTTTAAAGCCAAAGCCGGAGTTTGCTTGTTTGTCCGGACAGACGTTTGCTGTCGCCGTCTGCGCTGTCTGGAGGACCCTTCCTTTTCCCTCCTTGTGGTACACGTCGACTTGGGCTCTCATAGCCGTGTCTACGTCTGCGTCTACCGATCACATAATGGCGACATGGAGACAACTCGACTTATAGAACACCTTAGTCGGGTGGCAGATGAAGCGCAGGAGCGGTTTCCTTCGGCGGAATTGGTGTTTTTGGGGGACTTCAATGCTCACCACGAGTTGTGGTTAAGTTCCTCCAAAACTGACCATGCTGGTAGAACTGCCCACGCATTCGCTCTCACGCACGACCTGACTCAACTGGTGAACCAGCCCACCAGGATCCCAGATATAGTCGGTCACGCGCCCTCTTTGCTGGACCTTATGCTGACGAGTCGCCCAGCTGGTTACCGAGTGGAAGTTCGAGCTCCTTTAGGATCTTCGGACCACTGCTTGGTATCCAGCAAAGCGCCTCTGGCCCCGCTACCGCCTTCAGCGGTATCGAAACGCCAAATTTGGCACTACTCGTCGGCAGATTGGGATGGTATGCGGGACTATTTCGCATCCGTTCCTTGGGGGCAGCGCTGCTTCAGTGGGAAGGATCCGACAGCCAGTGCGACTGCAGTTGCTGATGAGATAGTGTTAGGTATGGAATACTATATTCCGCACTCCTATCTCGTCAGCAAAGGCCGGCGCAACCGATGGTTCAACCGTGAGTGTGCCAACGCTGTCGATAACAGGCAGGCGGCATACCGCGCTTGGATCAGAGGTAAAGCTCTTGGAGATCCCGAAACTCGCTCGCTGAAAGCAGCCTATAATAATGCCACCAAGTCTTGCAAAAGAGCCTACATTAGAGCGGATGCCCAGCGCGTTGCACGGGTCGGCCAAGAACTACTGACGCATCCTACGGGCAGCCGTAGCTACTGGCGTCTGGCCAAAGCCGTGCAATCAAATTTCTGCCAACCCTCGCTGCCACCACTGAGATGTCATGACGGGACTTTAGCTCACAAGCCGCAGGAGAAGGTCGATCTCCTGGCCAAACTCTTTGCAGCTAACTCCCGAATCGATGACTGCAATGCACAGCCACCTTCAATTCCTCACTGTGGCCACACAATGCCTGATTTTAAAATCAGGCAGTGTGATGTCCGTGCGGAGCTGCAGTCAATCGATGTCCGGAAAGCTAATGGCCCTGATGGCATCCCAGCAATAGTCCTGAAAATGTGTGCAGCGGAGTTGTCCCCCGTGTTAACGCGCCTTTACCGTCTCTCGCTCTCTTCTGGTTGTGTGCCGGAATCTTGGAGAGAAGCTAATGTGCAACCGGTCCCCAAAAAAGGAGATCGGTCAGACCCATCTAATTACCGCCCCATAGCCGTTACTTCAGTTTTGTGCAAAATCATGGAACGTATTTTAAATAAACAACTTGTACACTACCTGGAAGAACACTCCATAATTCATGATCGCCAATACGGGTTTCGGCCGAAACGATCAACGGGTGATCTTCTAGCGTACGTTGCACATCTCTGGGGTGAGGCTATTGACAAGCGTGGTGAGTCAATGGCTGTTAGCCTTGACATAGCCAAGGCTTTTGATCGGGTCTGGCACAAAGCTCTTCTCTCCAAGCTCCCGGCATACGGTCTGCCAGTTCAGTTCTGCAACTGGGTCGCTGGCTTCCTACATGAGCGGAGAATCCGTGTCCTGTCTGATGGATGCGCTTCGCGGTTCATGTCAGTGAACGCTGGTGTCCCTCAAGGTTCCGTTCTGTCCCCCACGCTGTTCCTTCTGCATATCAATGATATGCTTCCACTTGGAAATATTCATTGCTATGCAGATGATAGCACAGTGCATGGGGGATATAACGGTCACCCAGCGGCTGGGCGGGTCGAAACCGAAGTTAACCGAGTGAATCTTGTCATTGAGCTCAATCGGGTATTGGACCTCATATCTAAATGGGGCTCCAATAATCTTGTTGAGTTCAATGCCAAGAAAACACAGGTGTGTGCGTTCACGGCAAAAAAGTCACCATTCTTTCCCCTTCCAACTCTTCAGGGTACATCTCTAAGCCTGCAGAGCAGTATCAACATGCTCGGTATGACGATTCGCTGCGATCTGAACCAAAAGGACTACATCGAAGCCGTGATCAAAACAGCCTCGCGAAAACTCGGTATTCTGAACAGGGTGCGGCGATTCTTTACGCCTGACCAGTTGTGCCTTTTGTACAAGACACAGGTACGGTCTTGCGTGGAGTATTGCTCGCACATCTGGGACGGTTCCGCAAAGTACCTTCTCGATGCTTTGGACAGATTGCAGCGTCGCGCTGTACGCATTATCGGCAACGCAGACGTCACAAATACTCTTGAAACTCTGCAATTGCGAAGAGATATTGCGTCACTCAGCGTGTTTTACCGCTTATACCATGGCGAGTGCTCTGAAGAACTCTTTGACCTCATCCCACCTTCTCCCTTCTTCCATAGGAGTACACGTGCTGCTCTCCGGAGTCACCGCTTCACTGTCTCTAATATTCCATCGCGCACTAAGAAATTTGGTGACTCGTTTTTTTGTCGCACCTCCAAAACATGGAATAGTTTGCCAGCACACGTTTTCCCTCCTTCCTATGATATGGGGTCCTTCAAACGAGGCGTGAAGAGGCACCTTGTGGGCCGGCAAAGTGAGGATAACTGACGCTGCGCTGTTCTCACGCTGCACCAGTTATCGTCGCATCTGGATTCCATATTTACTTAACATCAGGTGAATTGGAGTCATTTGCCGTGCTACGTATAAAAAAAAAAAAAAAAAAAAAAAAAAAAAAAAAAAAAAACTTTATAATATCTGTTTAACTGTCAAAACTAGAGGGTGAATCTCAGGAGTGGATGCCATAGATAACAGCAGACTAGCGGTTGTCTCTGGAAGCATGCGTTACGTCACGTACGCATAGACTACCAAACGGGCTATTCATTTGGGACCCTAATTTTAGGCAAAGCATTTTATTTACTTGTTTACAAAATTATTTTCAAACATTGTCGGTAAACAAAAGTTATCTTGACAAATCTTTTCAGACATTTTTATGTGTTGTGTATCGATCTGTTCTTTCTTTTTCCTTAATATAAATGTATAAGAGACTTCATAAAGTATTTTAACATTAATTAATCTAAAGAAAAACGCTTGAAAGTTTGTTTTTCTTTCTTTTAAAATGAGGAGGCAAAAATCGGTTCAAAAGACATCAACGCAAAAAGGCTATTTTGAACTACGAGGAAACTTAATTCCTTTTTGAAATTATTATTTTTAGAACGTATAACGATTCATTGGTTTATCGCATCAAATTTATTTGAGAATAAAAATGTATCTTTTCAATCAAAAACCACTTCAATTGAAATTAAACGTAACAGACATAATATATAGACGCGTGTATTTAAAGTGTATTTTTTCATTTGTAAATAGTATTTACGTGAACTTAAGAAAACAAGATATCTTTAAAAGTTTAGATAAACCAAGTATAGTCTTGTAACCAGATAGTGGAGCTATACAGGAGCCTTCCATGATCTTCTATTCGGCTCTAAAGTTGTTTAACATTTCGTCAAATGTAAGTAAGTACTTACACTTTTTTTGTTGATTTTACTTTTAACTATCTACTTGTAATTTGAGACGAAACACAACTTCAATAGTGAAATGGGACAAACTAAGAATTTTTTGGAATGTGGGACAAAACTTCGGGACGAACGAAGCATAAATCGTAACTTTTTTTGGCTGTAATAACTAAATAAACAAAATTAACATCGTTAACAGTTTCATTATTAATTTGGAAGACTCGTTAAGCCGTTGGTGTACCATGTGGTTTTGCTCATTCGCTCATGTGGGAAAGCTCCAGCCCAGTAGTGGGACGTTTACAGTTTAATGATGATGACGTATATAAACTGATCATTTATGAAAACGGTAGTAAAAACATTAGTTTTATAGGTAACAATGAAAAGACATATTGGCGAATCGAATGATCTGGCTACTGTAGTACTATCAGCAGCGTGAAAACCTATACACTTTTCACAGTTAGTGACTCTTATCTCATAGCAATAAGACTGAGATTCTGCAAATAAAAATAAACGACAATTCTCATGACCGTAAAAAGAACCAATGAACTCGCGTCTACAGAATCTCTTACCGTAATATATACTGTAAATTGGTAGACTTTAGTACTCTTGACTTTTACATAACGAATGGTACAGTTTGACGTCAATTTATAAAATTCAGAAGTGACGGGGCCCCTGTGCCGGCCGCGCTAATAACTATCAAAGGTGATAATCAGATGCGCAACTTATGGTACAGACTGTACCATTATAGGCTGCACTTTAATAGCTATGAAGTTATCTCATTCGCAGAGCTCTACTTACTTTGCTTTGTCTGATCTGTGGTAAGCAGTACCTACATGTAAGTACCAATTTACGTCGTTACGGACTTCTGTTTGATCAATTTGTGATGATCTTTCTTCTATTGTTTTATTCTTCGATCAATATGTACTAGGTTCCCGATGAGTACTTGAAAAACGGTACGCGACTTTTGGGCCACAGAGCCACAATGACGTTTGTGACGATGACAGTAAATCTATACTAATATTATAAAGAGGAAACCTTTGTATTTTTGTATCTATGTATGTTTGCAACAAATAAACACAAAAACTACTGGACCGATTTCAAAAATTCTTTCACCATTAGAATGCTACATTAGCGCTGAGTAACATAGGCTATATTAAAAAAAAATGAAATAAAATACTAAAAACGACAATTAAATTTTCCAATACAAAATGATTTGTTTGTTTTGTTGTCATGGAAACCATTGATATATTTTAACTCAATGATGGAAACTGCCAAAGCGGTACGAAGTCCGCCGGGTCAGCTAGTATTAAGTACAAATATTTTGCAACCTTAATTTAATCGTTATAAAATATAGTGAAAAAATTAAATGCCTATCCGACCCAGCCAGGAATCGAACCTGGGTCTTTCGCAATCCGGGCGGATTTTCTTTATATTTTATAAATATTTAATTCAGCTTAAGTGCAGCAATTAGCACTAAAAAATAAAAAACTAAGATTTTTCAGATTTTATTATTCGAGATTTAAATGTTTTTTGTAGTTTTATTTTGGATCCTTTATCTTGTAGGTATGTACATAATTGATCGAAAGATTTTTTAGATTTTTGCAACACTTTAGATAGGAACGCCTAGTAGGCGACTTGGCTTAATGTCCGAAGATAGTAGATATCTTTGGGTTCAATTCCCAGGTAAAGCAAAATGTGTTAAGGTTTTTTTTGAAGTCTGGTTTTGTGATCGCCTAGTGATTTAGCTACTCATCAATCGTAGTGATGAATTGCTGCACTTAAGCTGAATTAAATATTTATAAAATATAGTAAAAAAATTAAATGCCTACCCGATCCAGCCAGAAATCGAACCTGGGTCTTCCACAATCCGGGCGGCTGGACTGAGCATTATGCTTCCCGGCTTAGCCTTCCCGGTAGCATAATGTTTAGTGCAGCCGCCCGGATTGCGGAAGACTCAGGTTCGATTCCTTGCTGGGTTGGGTAGGCATTTAATTTTTGATGATGATGATGATAAATATACAATCTTGTAAGTTAAGCAACTTTCACATTGCCTAGTGGATGGGTGACCAAATTTGAATGTAGAGCTCCGCCGTGCTTTGAAAGGCATGTTGATTTATGAGTCTCGGTTGTTACTAAATGAGGGACGATTATGAAAAGCTGATGATGCTGAGTCGACAAACAAACCCTCCGTCCGCATGTAGGTAAGCGGTCACCCATGCAAAATGTGGCAATCACAGGAGCTCCTTAGCTTCCTGGATTGTGACCCAAACTCGCTAGACTATCCACCAGTTTATGGATCTTAATGGATCCTCTGAATTATCTCATGATTATTAAAAATGTTAAACACTAAGTAACTTTATGCAAATTGAAAAATACTTTGACGATTATTACCAATGAGTAATACCAATAAAAACACTGTTTATTCTTTCATTGTCTGGGAAGTTTCGCATACTTTGGATTTTTGATGGGTTTTCTCAATACTGAACATAATCAAATGACACAATGCAAAGAAAACCGATTACCTAAGCACTGAACATTAGTCTACTATTCGTCATTCGGGAATGTTTACTAATTAAGTTGCATTACTAATATTTTTACTAGTTTTTATATGAATACCTATTTCCAACGCTTTTACATTTATTACCAATTGAAGTGAAATACTTTTTAGCGAATCTACTCGTGTTTTTTTTATCTTGACGTTGCGAAAACCACCATGCACCACGTTAAGGGTTCGACAACGGACCCTGTAAAAGGTTCAAATTATCAAAATAAAATAATAAGTAAAACTTAAAGAGAGTAGATTTGTGAAAAGCTTAGCTTAGCTTCACATTCTTCTTTTTTAGGGTTCCGTAGCCAAATGGCAAAAAATGGAACCCTTATGGATTCGTCATGTCTGTCTGTCTGTCCGTCCGTATGTCACAGCCATTTTTTTCCGAAACTATAAGAACTATACTGTTGAAACTTGGTAAGTAGATGTATTCTGTGAACCACATTAAGATTTTCATACAAAAATAGAAAAAAACAATAAGTTTTGGGGGTTCCACATACTTAGAACTGAAACTCAAAAACTTTTTTTTCATCAAACCCATACGTGTGGGGTATCTATGGATAGGTCTTCAAAAATGATATTAAAGTTTCTAATATCATGTTTTTCTAAACTGAATAGTTTACGCGAGAGACACTTCCAAAGTGGTAAAATGTGTCGTCCCACCTGTTACTTCTAAAATAAGAGAATGATAAAACTAAAAAAAATATATGATGTACATTACCATGCAAACTTTCACCGAAAATTGGTTTGAACGAGATCTAGTAAGTAGTTTTTTTTTAATACGTCATAAGGTACGGAACCCTTCGTGGCGCGAGTCCGACTCGCACTTGGCCGGTTTTTTTTTTTATTATTATACTTTTGATAAATTTTTCCTAAGTCCTGTATATGGTCTGCTTTATTTCATTTCTTTCGTATATCATGTATGCGTGTGTTTATTCTTTATTTCTTATTTCCTTTCTTTCCAAAATGGAAGATAAAAGAAAGTCTCCTATTTAATATTATCATGGTAGGAAACTTTAATAGAGTTGTACAATATATATTTGTGTTAAAATTCTATTAATGATAACACATTCGAATAACGTTGATCAATGTGCTGCGGCTAAATTTAAAATAACTTTAAAAAACAATAGCTCTGGATTTTGTCAAGTATTTAAAAATAAATACAGAACTACCACTAAAGTTTAACCATTGATGCTATCACATTGTTGTTATTAAACTACGAAAGAGGCATTATCTTTTTTAAACCTCGAATAAACAAATCATTTTAAAGTTTATCGCGCCGCATTCTTATACGAGTATTATCGGGATGTTCCCAAAAGTTGTAATAATCAATATTATTATAAAATAATGTTCTCTGCAAATAAAATAACAATCACTAATAATATACTTTATTTGCCTTCCTTAATAAACGTAAAATTGTATAGTTAGGTATCAAAATACACACAAAACCAAATCTTCGTCCAATTAAATTTGGCAACGAGCGAACAACCAAACGCAGATTCGGACTATTCAAACAAAAAATCATGAATGAAAAACTTTTTTCTCATATTAGGTCTGGCCACATTAAAATGATACATTTACAATTAAGAATTTACATTATTTAGTATAGCGTGCCACGTGAGCTGCCGGTAATGAGTACATGTTTCTTGTAGTAGGTACATTAAAGACTGTAACCTTGTGCAATAGTTATTAGGAGCGATTATACATCCTCAACAAACTACCAAGTTCCAATTTTTTCATACCCATAAGTGAATTTTAATGAAACTTTCTATGTTTAGGGAACAATCCTTAAATACAAAGATACTAAATAGTTATCAGAAATATTTTTTTCACAAGATTTTATTCAACAGAATTTTATGCGTTTTGAATTTTTCCATAGAGGACTTTATCACATAAATTCAGTTGCATCAGTTGTGTTACACATAGCAAGTATCACTATTGGTTTTTGTTTGAAAAAAATAACTTTAAAGTTTGTGTGAGGATATCAAAATTAATAAACTTAGCTCTTAAGCGGTCCCATGTGATAATTGTACGGAGCGTGGCCGTTCTATTGTGGCCGGTACCCATGGTCACCGGCCGATGACGTGGATGTGACGTCACATCGCGTCATTAATGGCCACGGTACATCACACCATGGTTACCCAGCATCTACGTGGTATAATGTGGGAAATTGTAAATGCTAAAAAAATAACAAACATAGGTACCTAATTAATAAACACATACAATTAAAAAAAATTACCAATAATTTCTGGTTTGGTTGTAATGTTTTGTCAAATAAAATGTAGTCTTATGTGTAAGTCTGAAATAAAAACTAGGCTGTTGTCTATTGCTATATACCTAAGTACAACTGGCTTCCGACTCTCGAAAT
>CAUJAO010000213.1:0-18787 GCA_963082485.1 Eudonia mercurella
AAATAGAATTTTCTGAAAATCGATCAAGCGCTGTACTCAGTAAAGCGCGCATTCACATGCGCGAGGACGATGCGCCAGGTTCACACTTGGGAGGATCTCGATAACGCAGTGCTAAACACGCTCGGTCCCATCATCATCATTATCAGCTCATTTTGTCCGCACTGCTAGGGCACGAGCCTTCCCTATGGATGGATGAATTGATAGGGAGAACGGACCATAAACCACCACGCGGGCCCAGTGCGGATTAGTGGTCCTCGATCGCTCGGTCTAAGATTACTGAAATTTTTGCAAACAAACTTTCGCATAGGTCAGTCATCGGATGGATTACCAAAAATGTATCATTTAGATCTCAGTTCGTCGGAAGTCATGTAGAGCCGTTGGTCCCGGCTGCATTACCCGTCTATAACAACCACCAATTCGCACTGGGCCCGCGTGGTAGTATATGGCCCGTTCTCCCTGTGTTACCATCCATAGGGAAGGCTCATGTATAAACTGGTGGCTTAGACAAAGTAACATTAAAAAAACGATAGCAAAACGATAGCGAAGTTAGAAAAGAATAAATGTATGGAATTGACATGACGTTAACCACGTGATTTAGCGCGACTTCTGTCAATCTCATACATTTTGTTCGTTTCGAACTTCGCTATCGTTTTTGTAATGTTACTTTGGCTAAGGGGTCAGTCATCAGTCAGTCATGGCAATTTTACGTACCCACTGTGGGTACTTAAAATAAACCTGGTGATGATGATGATGCTTGCAAACCCAGTGTTCAACAACAAGTATGGTGCCTTGGAGCAGTACCTTATACTCTCCACAAAGTAAATAATTCATTTAGAGGCCTGTGTGTACGTTTTTTACAATAAAGTTCCAAGTAATATTCAAAAACTTGATATTAATAAATGAAAAGCTTTGTAAAAATGCTTATTATAAAGTGTTTGATTATATTAAATACAAAAAGCATGGGTTTAAAATGCTCCAATCACTTTAACAGGTATTTTTAATTTAAAATATTGTTAAGTAATTTTAAATCTGTATAACTTGGTAACGGCATATAATATTGTAAATGTCGTTACTATATTAAAGCTGTGGAGTTTCTTGCGCCCATTCTTCTCCACAGCTAAAAAATAGACGTTCTGAATGTGTAGTAGGTAAAAAAAATGTTTGCACGATTCAAAAGCACTTTTCTAAAGTTTATTTGAATAAAAAATATTTGACTTTGAAATATTTGACTTTGACTTTGAAATATTTGACGTTGACTTTGAAATATTTGACTTTGACTTTGACTATGCTAGTCTCCAATGACTAGGTATGGTTAGCATACCTGCGGATAAGGCGGAAGGCGGTACGGCGCGGGCGGGATGATGCCTTCGCCCTCGGCGCAGGCGACGGGCGCGGGCAGCCGCGTCGGGCTCTCGGGGGGCACGAGCTAAACGGAATTGATAAATTTATTTATTTACTTAGAAATCATTGATTTCTTAAACAAAACATTATTAAAATAGATTTTAGCTTGATGTCAATACAATTTAATTAAAATTGAGATTAAAATTTAAATAAAAATTGTGAAAAATTATTAAGATGTCAAATCATCACAATATACATCAGGAGATGAAAGACTTTTTAATGCCGAATGAAACGCTGAAGCGAGCGGCTCAATTACAGAGTTTAGTTACATACATAGAGGGTGATTTTAAAATCGGTTCGGTGGTGATCGAAATAAAAGTAACATAGAATAAATACTCTTTGAAATGTAAAAAAAATCGTTCGACAATTTTTGCTAAATAAAATAATAATTTTGAACTTTAGTTTGGGTGGCAGGGCTTGTTTTAAGTGCGCCTTACAGCTACCACCATCTTATCTATGTCGCCATAACAACAATGAAGCATTGTGTTCAAACAGTTCCCGAGTGGTTTAGGGTTCCGGGTGAAGTCTTCTGCTATATCATCACTTAACATAATATGATAAGTTGAAGGCCAAGTCTTTAATAGGAAATAATAAGTTATAGAAAAATAAAAAATGATAAAACAAGTAAGTCTCGTAGATGCTGTAACGAGGGTATAGGTAGACAACCCACCTGCTTGGTGATGTTGACCTGCTGCTTGAGGCTGTTGAAGTCGCTGCTCATCTCGCGGTAGCGCTGCAGGCACTCCTGCCACATGCCGGCCATCTCACTCATCTCGGAGCGTTGCTTGTTGATCTCCTCCTTAATACATTGATACAAGGTCATCGTTTCGCCATTGATAATTATTACCAATAACATTTTTAAATGGGCTATTATTGTAACTTTTTTGATATAGGAACAGAATAACGTGCAAAATCTTCGAGCATCGATGATGTCCAGAGTTCGACACTTTAAACCCATTGTTCGACGCAGTTTTCGTCGCCAAAAATATCATAGATTTTCATTCAAAATTAACGAGATGTCAATTAGGAAGCAGGTGGTCAGTATTCAATTGTTACTAAAGAGTTACGGACTCCAACTTTGTATGATTAAAGGAAAAAAATGTCGATCATTGATTCCTGTCAAACACTGGTGCTATTAGGTACTCTCGGTACATGACATAGACAACCCCGCTACACAATACTGACACCCCCTACCAACCCATAAAGACAAAGTAGTTTGAAAAAACTCTGTAAGCAAATTGTAATTTGTTCGCAACAATATTTGCGTAAAAATTATATGTAAATAATCATAAATATAGCTTGCCTCTAGCTGGAGCTCGATGGCGTAGTGGTTAACGCGCCCGGTATGCGAGTGCTGAGGTTAAGCAACTTTCGCAAAGGCCGGTCATCGGATGGGTGACCAAAAATTTATCATCTCGAGCTCCTCCGTGCTTCGGAAGGCACGTAAAGCCGTTGGTCCCGGCTGCATTAGCAGTCGTTAACGACCACCAATCCGCACTGGGCCCGCGTGGTGGTTTATGGCCCGTTCTCCCTATCCATCCATAGGGAAGACTCGTGCCCCAGCAAAGGGGACATTAAATGAGCTGATGATGATGATGATGATAGCTTGCCTAATTCTTAACTGTAGGGAAGCTCTTTCAATATTTAGAAGTACTTTATTCATAAAAAACAATAAAAATAAAAAATAAAAATAAAATTACAAATTCATGAGTAAAAAACTTCAACTAACTCGCCTGTCCGAGCCAATATTTGTAAAAATATTAAGATCAGATGGTGACGATGTAGTTGTCGACATTGAATAGGGCTCCTTTGGCTTACAGAGTAAGAGTAGATAGTGTTGATTAATTTCGGCGAGTTGGATTGAGCCACGATAGCATAGTTGATTGTGCACCTGACCCGGCATGTCATGGGGTGCGGGTTCGAATCTCGCTCGTGGAACTTATTCAACACTTTGTCTTTTTTCAAATTGTAATTTGTTCGCAACAATATTTGCGTAAAAAATATAAATAATCATAAAGTAGTGTCAGGCAACCTTGCGCAAGCACAAGGGACCATCTGCGTCAGGTCATAACGCCAGATCAGGACGCGCCAAAGCGCATTCTTCATCCGGAATTCTTGCTTGACATAATATATAATTTTTTATTGCCCCGTGGACACGTACATATATCCACTACCTAATATCAAGATGGAGCTGTAAGCTCGCTCACTTCTCGTTGCACTAAGAGTACAAATCGCAGTTTCCACTGCAACGTCGTTAACTCTAAAGTCGACTACCAAATGTCCTCTTTGGTGGCGGAGTTGTAAGCCCACGCTTACAGTCACCAGTTTCACAATCCTACGTGGCTGGCTTAGCCGGAGACATTGCATCTAGCGGGCGCCTCTACTAGTTATCCAGACTAGTGCCGGAGATGTCGGAAGCGTACTCAATGAAAACCACCGAGCAGAACAACCAACTATGGAGACAACTCACGTGCCCCGCAAATCCTTTGCGTCGGGCCCCACCGAGAACGCTACTCGGACCCGCTTGCTGCGCACGAGATGAAAGCCTGGCCAGACCTCAACCAGACAAACGAACATTCCCACCTCTACATAACCAACACGTGTCCAACCATGTCCGGGCCCTGCCGGAGACGCCCGCGAAGGCATAACCAGCAGGGGGCTTAGGATCCGAACTCCCGTGGTACCCTCGAAAGACAGCCGGACCCGTAGTTCCAGCTTCCATACCCTATCTATCAGGGTCAGTAGATAGGGTAGGGATGATATAAGCCGGTTCCCTGTATTCTATCTATCTATTGTTTTGCCTACTATAGATAAAAATTTGACATACCTAAGCTCCATAAAAATTATGTCAAATTTCTAACTCCAGTAAGCAAAACAACAGACAGATAGAATATAGGGATCCGGCAATAGACAGATGGTGATAAAGCGTACAAACCATGAGCCTCGCGTCCGTGTCGCCGACGTCACGCGCCACGGTCTCGTAGCGGCGCATGCACTCGCGCCACAACCGCAGCTGCGCCGCCGCAGACTCTTGGACGTTCGCTGCCGAATCCTGGCGCAACCATCATCACTGTCACTTATCTATACTATACTATAAGGGCCTTACAAATAAAGAGAGAATAAGCTTCGAATATTAATTCCGGGTTTTGTCTCTTTTGATCTAATTTGAAATGAAGTTTACATGACGAGAACAAAACATGGAATAACTATTCAGAGCTTATTCTCTGTTTATTTGTAAGGGTATCTATATTTATAAGTATCTACTTTGATTTCTATAATAACATTATAAAGCTGAAGAGTTGGTTTTTTTGTTTGAACGCGCTAATCTCTAGAACTTCCAGTCAGATTTGAAAAAACATTTTTGCATTTAATAACCCAATTTTTGTGGAAGGCTATTATAGGCTAGATGGCGCTATTTTTTTTAATATTTAGTGCAACCTTCTGTTTAACGGAATTTCCAAATTATAATCGGTAACAATGGTTATTCCGTGTTTTATCTCTTTTACTTCAATTTGAAATAAAGTTGAAAACAAAACACGGAATATTTATAATTCTATAGGTACCTACTCTGTTAATTAGTAAGGCCAATTATACTGCTCTAAGGGCCTCACTAATGAATCCAATAAGATTGAAGTGATAAGGAAAATCTCTTGTTGCTTGCAGAGTAGGGCTGGACTAGATAATGGCTGTCGCAGTCGTTCAAAGAGATTTCACTCTTCTAAGACGCACTTAAAATGTAAGTCAGGAGTTTTTAATTGACACTTCTTACTTACTAACTATATAAATACTAACTACAAGTAAAATAAAGAATTACTTGGACGGTTTTATTTTGGCCCTGCGCCGAGAGCCCTTTGAAGCATCGCATCAATTCCTTCCACAACTTCATCATTTTGTCCATAGTCTCTCGTTGCTCAGCAATCTCTTGCTGCAATTAGGAGAATTACATGCTTTACATATTGTAATGATATTTTTATTTTTTATAATATGTTGACATTTTTTTAAATATTTTCTAATTTGTAATTTTTTCGCAAGAAAAATTGCGTAAAATTACTTAAATAATTACTTAATTTAAATAAACCTTTTTTTTTAAATAACTAACTTTAACGACTCTTAAGTAATTGCTCTTCCCGCTGATCGTACTCGTCTCGCCGTCGGCGACGCTCAGCCCAGAGTCCCGCTCCCGCTCAGAGTACCTGTCCCTATCTCGATACTCCTCGTCCTTGGACACGATGGAGGCACGATCACAGCGATCAATATTCCTCTTCGGCCGGCGATCTTTACCTGGCGGCAACCGATCGTGAGCCTCGATTTGATCTCTCTTCTCCTCATAGTACTTATCTCGATCTTCATAGCGTTTCTCCTTCATATTGTCGCTTCTCGCTGTCCTACGATTACATTTCTCGTCATCCGGGTACCCCTCTCTTCGCATATCGAAGCTGCGACTGATTTTCTGTTCACAGTATCGCCTTTTATCTGGTTCGTAATTCCTATCTCTAGCGTAATCCCTGTCGTAGTCTCTATAGTCCCTCGGGTCCAGCACGCGGGATCTGTAGCTGGCGTCCAAACTATTTCTAGGAGGCAAATGGTCGGGATACTGGTATCTGTCGTCTTCTACGTTGCGCATCCTCGATTTGGTCACGTTCAGTTTGCTCGAATAATGGTTGGGTTCTTTGTCGTAGCAGTAGCACATGCATTTGTCCTGTTTGCTGGCGCGGGGCGGTGCCGGACTCAGTTTCTCGTGGTTGTAGACGTTCGCTCGGCAGTTCTCGTGACTCCTCGTCTTGGACAGGTTCCCGAGGGAGCGTTCGTCGCTCCGCTGGCGAGCTAGGCGGCGATCGTCGTCGAGCGCGTCCTGTCTGGACACCTCGCACTGGAGCGACTTATGGCTGAGAGTGCGGGGCTAAAGGATAACAAAAAAAATTCATGTAGGTACTGTAGTAACCGAGACTCCTTGCTCGGGCATACTGACTGGCAGCCGCCGTGGCCTGAATTCAAACGGTGTTGTAGAAAAAGAGATGGAAGAAAAAAGAGGAACATCGCGGACTCGGTGACGGGCCGCGACGACGATTGATTGTTAATATTTTAATGTTGAAAGCAATATAATATTTTAAGCTTTGGAAGCCTTATTATTGAGTAAACCCCCGGTACCTTAAGTAACGACCCAGCGTGGTGTTACAGTACACAGGACACAAGCTGTCAAATGTTCTCCAATAGACTTTGAACGTTATGTCTGTTAATTTAGATTGAAAATGTATTGAAGAAATATGACAGTTCGGATAGTGTGATGCGCAGCCCTTACTATTCTGAGGAGTAAAGTGTGTCAATAGATAATAATAAATGAAATTAATATATAATGCCAAAAATAACTCAATAACTTGTACGACTTACCACTTCCGCATTAAGGTAAATAGGAGCAGATTTGTCATTCAACTGCGCGCAAAGCTTAGCAAATGTTTCAAAAAGCAAATTTTTCTCTAACGGTGTATTGTTTTCTTCTTTTTTTGACCTGGAATGAAAGTAAATGTCTAGAACCCATGCAGTAGGTATGTTTTGCCATCATACTGCATGGACTCTGTGAGAGATAAATAAAAAATCTGTAATGACATTACGGACTCACGGACTGATCAGGAAAGCTTTCTTTTACTCGAGAATTAATGATACATAATTAGTCCCACATACATTTAAATATTATTATAATCATTATTTTCTATCTATCTGCGAAATATGCTTCGTATTCGATTATAATTAGGTGCAGTAATAAGTCATAAACCGACGCTTTTGCTGATAGTGTTGATATTTTACTTTACCTTGGCCTGGTAGGCCTACTCTTGACGCAAACTCAATCTCAAAACAATTGCAATGCGATACGAACTTATCCTAATATCGATACATATTATCGATATTAGGATAAGTTTCGCAATTTTGGAACGCCCCATCTCGATAATAATTTGTTTACTCAATTTCCACGCAATTTAATTCCAATGTGGCGCTGTTATCGCTTTTAAGAGTGCCATTTGAATTTTTTAGATTTGGGATTGGAAATTGATTATTGCAATTGTGTTTCAAGAGTAACCCTACTGAAACTTACCCACTGTTGTGATAATAAGGCCAAAGGTGATGCACATTTCACCCGGAATCCTCAACTACTGAGGCACCTGGCTATATCTCCAGCTGCCGGAACACAACATTACAATGCTACTAACATTGATGCTATGGCGACATATTTAGATAAGATGGTGGTAGACAAACACCCTAACACCAACCAAACCGTGTACTCAAACATGTACCCGTCCCGCTAGGAATCGAACCGTGGGCCTCGGGGTCTAAAACCGGTGGTTTTAACTAATAGACCACAAAGGGCATCACAACCCACTCAACACTACTTTAAGTTTATACTGACACCCCCTACCAACCATTAGGTCACAAAGTAGGTGTCAGACATCCTTGTGCAAGCACAAGGGACCATCTACGTCAGGTCATAACGCCAGATCAGGACGCACCGAGGCGCATTCTTCATCCGGTACTTTTAAGACTAGTGTCTCAAGCTAGTCGCCCCGTGGACACGTATAGTCCACTACCTATTATCCAGATAGGTTACCGGAGCTGTAAGCTCGCTCACTTCTCGTTGCACTAGAGCACAACTCGCAGATTCCACTGCTCGGGTCGTCAACTCTAAGTTGACTACCAATTATCCTCTTTGGTGGCGGAGTTGTAAGCCCACTCACTTCTCAGTACCCATCCAGGCACCTTGCCAATTTCAACATCCTACGCGGTTGGCTCAACCGGAGGTATTGCATCTAGCGGGCACCTCTACTAGTTATCCAGACTAGTGCCGGAGATGTTGGAGCTCTGCTCAGTGAAAACCACCGAGCATGACAACCAACTATGGGCAACTCACGTGCCCCGCAAGTCCTTTCGCCTCGGGCCCCTCGAGACCGCTACTTGGACCCGCTCGCTGTGCACAAAGGGCATCAGTGGTGTTTTGTTTTTATTTAATGTGTTTACGTATGAAATGTCCGTGAGGTGTCGGGCGCAAAGAATAGCACCAACCCATCTCTTCCCGTGCTGGGTATCGTAAAAAGTCGACTAAGGGAGTTTAAGACACCGAGCATATTGAAAAGCACCCTGGGTCACCCGCGCGGTGACGGGTAAACCACCACTAGATTCCCCCAAGGAGGGTTGGTGTCAGGCAGGCGGCCGGCCGTGAATACTTTGCCAAATCCATAAGATGAATGTACGAGGAAGAAAAGGACATTTTGCGTCGACCCCATTGACCAGGAGAAGAAGACGTATGAATTGTTTGCATTCCGTTGCCGTGCCTAAATAAAAAGTTGGTTCTGGTGTGAACTGTGTATACCTCCGGTCGCGGTCTTTGGTAGTGGTGTCGTCTCTGCGCCGGTGATGCTGGTGGCGATGGTCTCGCGGCGAAGAGCCATCGCGGTCGTGGCTCACATGGTGATCGTCGTGACGCCGCGTGTGGCGTTGCCTTCCAGATACATAGAGGCTCGTAAGTACCAAATCATCATCATCGTCAGTGCCTTTTTAAGCTAAATGCCAAAAAGGCATGTGCATGGACCCCGCGTAACTTAGAGGCCCCTCGCTCGGTCAGAGATAAAAAAGTATTTTTTCTACATATTTACAAAGAGGTAAAGACTTAAAAAATTATTAATTCCCGACATTTTAATGTACGCCTTGCCCACTTATAGTGTTCGAACAAGTATTTACAATAAAAAAAAATTTCTTATATTATTTTGAAAGGTGACAAAACATGACAAATTATTGTAAGTATATTAATTAGTTCATTTTTATTTTTTTGCAAATCTAGAAGATACACTCGGTGTCAAAGAAATCGCACCTTTTAAAAAACGTTCTTCTAGCGTCTCTAAACCTTATTATAAATCAACGTGGAGGGTAATGTTGGGTATCATTTGAAAGGTACCGAAAAGGGGTACACAAAAATAATTCATTATTCTTTTATTACCTTACTTAAACGACTTTATTAAAAACATAATAATTACAAAAAAAACATAAAACTTTGGGTGGTTGGTGGGTTTGAACCTGTATTGACCCTTTTATACCCACAAAAAGTAGCACAACTAGCGACCCTTTTGAAAAGCAAAATTGACATTTTTTTGAAGTCGCATTTGTAGTGTTAAGTTTTTGTTTGTAATAAACTGATGTTTTTTTTAAAAAGTTTTATTATTAGGCTTTGAAATGACACCAATATCGGTGAGGTTATATACGTTGATAACGCTTCAAGCCTATTTATTTTCGTAGAGGTGCGATTTCTTTGACGCCGAGTGTATTTGCTCCGAAACATACTGTGCCTAGACGCCATTAACATGGCTTTATCCAGCTCTGATCATCATAGAAAAATTAGTCCACTGCAGGACAAAGGCCTCTCCAAGTGCTCGCCACGCCACTACGTTTGCCGATACATTTGGGTCTCCACTCAAAAACTCGTTTACCCACACGGTTATCGGTAAGCATATAAGTAAACAAATGCATGGTCTAGCCTTACTCCAACAATAATAACTTCACAATAGTGTTTTGGCAGCCTTTAATTTTGACATCAGAATTATAGGCACAGTACAGACGCCTGCACAGCAACCAATCCAAAAATGTCAAATTTCTTCAATAAAGGTTCAACCATGTGTAGGGTATGCCAACCATACTTTGATATAACGTATCCTACGTTATTTTCCATCCCCATAGTTTATTTCCGACGTAATGCGTGCGTTTGAACGGAATATTCCTGTTGACTTAATTTCTGAACTACTGAATGATACTCAGACTCAGGTGAAGTGAAACGAAACGCAACGATAATTGCGAATAGTCTTATTGCCATTTTAAAAACAATAAAAAAATATTAGATAGTGCCAAGAGTACAAAGAAATATGTTTTTAAACATTTAAATAAATAAATTTGGAAAATACTTTATTTTTCTTGAAATCCTTTTTTTTATACTAGTTAGTGATAAATTTACTTTAATTTCCTGAAAAATAGTTGGCAACTCTAACCATGTGCCATACATGGTTAGGGTTGCCAACTATTTTTCAGGAAATTAAAGTAAATTTATCACTAACTAGTATAAAAAAAAGGATTTCAAGACTGTATGGCTGGACTTTGTGTATGGCCCATACACAAAGTCCAGTCTATTGAGAAAATTTGACATGATTGTGGTAGGTAGTCTAATGTGCAGGCGGTGTACAAGGTTGTAGGCGTGTTAAAATAGCAGAACCTAAACCCAACCCAAATGAAAGAATGGGATATTGACTTATAAATAATCTGTGCAGTGTGATTTTTCTAGCTTATAATAATTTCGCAAGTTACACTGCGCACACGCAGTTATTCTCTGATTTTGTAACCTACACATACTGCCAAATTTTTATCTTTCTGTTAGCGCGCAAAGTATACATAAAACTCTTACCTCTTTTTGTCCCTTTTAACGGCTTCTTCCAGAAAAGCATAAATAAAAGAGTCTTGATCTTTGGGAATAGTGTTGTTGATACAGTCTGTTTCCTAAACAATAAACAAGAAAGCCTCGTGAATGTTGACACAATAAGTATATAGTTACATACCTACTACAAAAGTGTTTTCCATTGAGCTACTGACATAATTAGAGGCGCAAAAGGATAAATTAGGGTTGCAAAAAGATTTGGGTTGATAGGAGGCGCCTATTTTATCTACGACAGTCATAAATCTCTAGCGTTATATTATTTTCGATGTTAATGTTTAATATGTACGTTTTATACGCTGTATAATATAGGGCCCAAACCCTAAAGAGCTGGATGAGTTATATCAGCTTTGGTACAGCAAATCTGTTTTATTCCATTGCTGGGGAAGGAGTCCCTTTTATTCCTGCCACTCAACGTCTAGCTTTGGTAAGGGCAAACATCTTCGGAAGACCAGCGTTGTAGCATTATTGAAATGCTATAACACATGCTGAGAAGATGCCTTTTCAGTATCATATACCATGTATATTCAATTATGAATGCTTTACTCGTCTGAATGTTGTTTTGTGATACTGAATAAATGTTTCTATTCTATTCTATTAGTTAAGGTCTGGCATCCAGTGCGGTGCGTTATAAAGACTATCCCCAGAGGCTAACGTGATTTTAATAACCGGTATTGCACAATGCTGTAGGTAGGAGTCCTTATGTTTTTGTACCTACATTTGAGAAGTCCAGCACCCAACATTGAAAGATGTTTCCCACACTCACACCAATTATCTAGCCCGAAGAAAAGCTTCCTTAAGAAACTCGTTATATGGTTAACTAGACAACGGATAAACATACTTAATATACTTAAATACATACTTATTATACATAGGAAACACCCAGACCCGAAACAATATAGAAAAACAGGTATTTCTAAATTGATCCGACCGGGGATCGAACCCGGAACCTCAGAGATAGCGACACCATGAAAACCGGTGTGCAAGCCACTCGACCAAGGAGGTCGTCTTTAAGTGTATACTAATGTAGAGTACATTATTGTCAAGGTTCTGACCTGCCGTGGCGAATTGGAGCGCGGTGTGGACACAAGGCCTGCTTTTAGCGCCAGCGACAAACCTTCCCTTCTGAAAATTTTGTTGTAATTAGACTAAATAAAGCCTATTGATAATTCAAATCTTGTTATTACATAGTGGTATGGAAAAAATCTCGACACAAATTATTTAGGAATATTGGAATTTAATTATTTAATGCTACGTACAACCCGGGCAAGTCAGGTTGAGACACAGTTCATCGATGCTTACTGTATGCTTTACACCCAGATCATCAGCTCATTTTTTTTATGTCGCCACTGCTGGGGCACGAGCCTTCCCTATTGGATAGATAGGGAGAACGGGCCATAAACTACCACGCGGGCCTAGTGCGGATCGGTGGTTGTTAACGACTTTACGTACCTTCCGAAGCACGGAGGGGCTCGAGATGATAAATTTTTGGTTACCCATCCGATGACCGGCCTTTGCGAAAGTTGCTTAACCTCAGCACTCGCAGACCGGGCGCGTTATCCACTGCGCCATCGAGCTCCTCCGACATACTTTTTTAGAAATCGTCTTTGTGAATTCGACTTGCCTTGCATACACGAGAGCCGTGGGCAACCCTTTGTTATGTGTGAGTCTGGGAGTCTCTTCCTATCCCCTCGTCCAGCCACGAAAAGATCGACGTTGAAAAGGAAAGCCTGTCCACTAAAAAACCTAGTAACATTCCCTTTCTGCCAAGGAGATGGCTCGGGACCACAAATGGCAATAAATACTTTTTTAAAGCTCAAAATCAGGTGGTTTCGTTGCCGGTTATGTGGGTCTTTCTCCCGACACCCCTTTCCCTACGAACAGAATTCCATCTGAGGCAATCAGCAAACTCTCATAAAAGAGTGATATCCGAAACCACGAACGGCAATCACCGGAGTTATAGATCGCGCCAAACTTCTAGTCCCCTCTGAAGTTGTTTCGTTGCGCAGCTGTACAGTCAGGCCCTACCGCTCGTCCCGCCTTCGCCCTACTGACGCCTATTTTTTACTACTGCGACGCGAATCGCGCCAACTTCAGAGGGGACTAGAAGTTTTTTTTTTTTTCATTTTGTTGATGGCTTTGTGCGATTAACACATTTAGCCAGTGTCAAAGTAATTTTTCTAACAAGTAATACATAAATAAACAATATTTATTTTCTGTATGATGATGATGAACGATAATAGAAATGAGAAATGATATACCACCCAACCCCTCGAGTATCTCAGTAAAGATGTGGGGCTTTACTAAGTCCTCGGGCGGACTTCTTGAGAGAATTTGAAAAGTGACGTTGCACTGTTTTGTTTCATTTGCCAACAGTCATGCACACTCACGAACACTTAACGGTTAATAATCCACCATTATTTCACATTAATATTCGACATAACACAAATTTTAGAAAATAAAACAAAACCGCATACATGACTCTTCACTTTCCCGCCAAGAAGTCGGACTAGAAGTTTGGCGCGACCTATACCTAACTAAATACCTATCCTAGAGTACCATTAAAAAGGATGATAAATACAATACATACATAGTGCGGCGGTGCCGACGCGGCGAGCGGCAGCTCCTGTGGTCGCCGCGGCCAGGCGAGCGCGACACCGACGGGCTGCTGTCACGATCTCTGTTTATTAGGTACCGCACCACATATTAACACAAGTACTGTCAGGAAAGTCAACTGAGAGTGTTACATACCCTTGTCCTTATTCAGAATACGAATATATATCGTCTCAGGTAAGTTTGTATCCATAATTTATTATAGGCTACATCTCAACATCTTCTGGATGTCAGTACTAAAAACTACTGGGTGCGTTCTAAATAATAATAATAAATAATAATAAATAAATGTTTCCCACACTCACACCAATTATCTAGCCCCAAGAAAAGCTTCCTTAAGAAACTCGTTATATGGTTAACTAGACAACGGATAAACATACTTAATATACTTAAATACATACTTATTATACATAGGAAACACCCAGACCCGAAACAATATAGAAAAACAGGTATTTCTAAATTGATCCGACCGGGGATCGAACCCGGGACCTCAGAGATAGCGACACCATGAAAACCGGTGAGCAAGCCACTCGACCAAGGAGGTCGTCAAAAGGACTAAAGGACATGACGATGTCAACAATGTCCTGTTGAAGGGCGGGGCCTGAGTGTAGGCAATCGTTTATGCTGACGCCATTGGAGCTTTTGCAGCTACCATCAAAAACAATGCGCAACTTGTCTGACCCTGACTTGAATACGCCATGGTGGGGAATAAAAAAATTAAGTTTATGAGCGAAAATATTTGGGTGACAGGGAGCCATGTGACTAAGGTGGATATACTCGTCCATAAAGTCGACGAGGAGCTCGATGGCGCAGTGGTTAACGCGCCCGGTCTGCGAGTGCTGAGGTTAAGCAACTTTCGCATAGGCCGGTCATCGGATGGGTGACCAAAAATTTATCATCTCGAGCTCCTCTGTACTTCGGAAGGCACGTAAAGCCGTTAGTCCTGGCTGCATTAGCAGTCGTTAACAACCACCAATCCGTACTGGGCCTGCGTGGTGGTTAATGGCCCGTTCTCCCTATCCATCAATAGGGAAGGCTCGTGCCCCAGCAGTGAGGACATTAAATGAGCTGATGATGATGAAAGTTGACGTATTTTGAGCGGAGGAGTGGGATCGCTATCAACTTCTTCTTAATATTAAGAAATCTGCGTAACGCTAAACTACTAGCTTATTGTAGCATAGCTTCACCACCTGCCCCCCAACCGCCTAACACTCTCGCTTTCAATCGCTTTGAAAGCGAGGCCCTCGCCTCACTTTCTAATATATACTACTCAAAAGAAAATAAGGGCCACTTACATATTTCTGTTTTTGAGTAAATTTTTAGATGTAAACTAATTAATAAGTGACTAATTAATGATGTCCGGCCTCCTTCAGTATCCAACCTCTTTAATGCTGGTGTTTAAGTCTTACAGCTGGCCAGAAATTGAAGTAAATAAAAAAAAACGAGTTTCAGGTCAAATTCCTCTCAGATGGAATCACAATTTTATTCTGTTAAAAAACTATTTCTGTCCATCTTTTGCTTCTTTTAACATCTTTTGTTAATAATGCCACGTCAACGAAGGCATATGGATACCATTACTGCCACCAGAGCCGTTACATTGATTGCTGAAGGTCATTCACAGCGGTCTGTAGCTTTTTCGTTGGGTTTCTCTCGCCGAGCCATCCAAAATGTGTGGGATCGGTTCCAAGAGACTGGCAGTGTTGCAAGAAGGCCTGGATCGGGCAGGGTGCGAGTGACTACGGCACAAGAGGATCGCTACATCCGATTGAGTGCCCGTCGAGAGCGCTCTGTGACGGCACGTAAGTTACAAAATCGCCTACGGTTGACAACGGGGACTCGCGTTAGTGACCAAACGATACGTAATCGACTGCATGAAGACCAGCAAAGGTCCAGACGCCGAGTAGTACGAATTCCTTTATCTAGGGTTCAACGTGGAAATCGTTAAGTTTTTGCCGCGAACATTCAGATTGGAGCATGAATCAATGGAGTATGGTGCTCTTTACAGATGAGTGTAAGTGAAGCTTTGTAGTGATGATCGGCGGATTAGAGTATGGAGACGACAGGGTGAGAGATTTTCCGATGTCTGCATCAAGGAAATTGACCGCTTTGGAGGTCCTAGTGTGATGGTTTGGGTTGGGATTAGCTTACAAGGCAAAACTGAGCTGGTTTTCTTAAATCAAGGCACAGTAACTGCACAACGGTACATCGATGAAGTCATCAGGCCTCATGTGATTCCATTCTCAAAGAGAGTGGGGCCAGGGTTCTGGTTAATGCATGACAATGCCCGCCCACACACAGCTCGGGCCACTCAGACTGTACTGGATGACTCCCATATTCGTTCCTACCATGGCTAGCGTATAGTCCGGATTTAAATCCAATAGAGCATATGTGGGACCAATTAAAACGAAGGGTTACGGAGCATGAGCAAGAGGTTCACAACCAGCAACAGCTTATGGATGCTCTGACACGTGCGTGGGAAGAGATACCTGTTGAAAACATCAGAAACTTAATCGAGAGTATGCATTCAAGGCTCCAGGAGTGTGAAAACAGGAGAGGAGGACACACCCGTTACTAAACCATTAAAAAAAACAGCTTGTGTCAGTTTTTGTTTTGTTTTGCAAAGAGTTTCTGTTTAGTTTTTGCTGTTGACAATGGACTAATTTCATGTTAATTGAAATAAGTGAAACAATTGACTACACAATTAAATGGTTATTAGCATATGTTAAAACAAAAGCTTTGTTACATGTTATTTTAATAAATATACATTACTGTTTACTATATTTTTCACGTAGCAATCAAAATACTTAGTGGCCCCTATTTTCTTTTGAGTAGTATAATATCGAAATATAATATCGAATAATATCGAAACCTATAGCCTATAGCTTTTGATATTGCTTTCATATTGCTTTCGAAATGACAAGATGACGCCTTCTCCTCGCATCGCCTTCAAAGTGATTGAAAGCGAGAGTGTTAGGCGGTCGACCCCCTGGATATTGTAGTTCCCCATCCTACTTTGTACAACGGGGTGTCTAGTGACTTTCATTTGACATCCGATCACGTTATCGAAAATTATTAGTAAGGCAATTTAGCAGCGCCTCCTGGCGACTAACGAACGACAGAAGAGTTAAAATTTTGCCATACAAATTCTCGTTTTCGTTAACTTGATTGAATGTCAAAAATAACTCACACTGAACCGATCGATTTTTATTCACAACTTGAGTAACTAAAATTTGTAGAGGACCTACTTGTAAGTTGGTTACACAAGTTTGATACTAGATGGCTCTGCTGCATTCTGATAAAACTATTATAACTTCACTCGTTCTAAAATTGGAAATGAATCGTATTATAAACGCATGTCAGGGTGCCTATTGGGTGCGATTTATTTGCGATTCGATCTCGAATTGACGATACAATATTTTGTATAGTAAAAGAGTTAAAAACTCTCGTTTGACACCAGGAGGCGCTTCTTCAATGTCATACAAATTCATAAACGTTAATGTGATCGAATTGCAAATGAAACTTGCACTAGGCACCGAGAACACTAGAGAAAACTGTTGCAACCTTTTAGCATCGGCGGCGTCAGCTGCAACGGCGACAGTCTGTGCCGAAGGTGCCTCATGCAGGCTTGCCTTCGGAGACCCCGCGCGGTTGCTTGCTTGGCAACCCTGTGGCAATGCAGATTTATCACACAAAACATTAACCATTAGGTGCCTAGGTAAAATTAATCGATCGTGAACCGGTTAGCGGTGAACATCAGGATGACGGGTGTACGTCAATAAAAAGTGATTCTATACACATGAAAGCAATGTTCTAGCAATGTGAGGAATGTGCGTAAAATTTTAAGCAATGTGCTTTTAAAAAACCAGAGTTATTTCAGAAAGTTAGTGAGCCGCCAGCCTGTTATCAGAATGACGGGTGTATTTTTAATACGAGCAAAATACTTACTATCTAAGGATGAAAACATTACCGTAGCAATGTTCCGGCAATGTGCTCGAATGTACCAAAAGCAAAATCAGATGCGGTGAAAAGTTTAAAAGTAATTTTGAAAATAAAAATTTAAAAATTTTACGCCTGCTGATTTCATACAGGCAATCCGGCGAATAGTGGAATTTAATATTCCCACCACAATCAATATACGAGAAATGCGTGAATTCGACAGTCTGGAATTGAAGCCCGTATACCTAATCAGTCCACTTCAAAAGAGTTGTCAAACTATTCTCTATCTAATAATGTGATTAGTAAAAAATGTATGTATGTGGAGGCTCTGCGTCACCAACATGCATAGCGGAATCCATATACATACAATTATACATGGTATTTAATAATAAAAGGAAAAATATGGAAATTGTTATCTCATTTGCATTGCACTGCAAGAAACTCCTGTGGCATAAATGTTTCTTTACACTATTCGTCGGATTGCCTGTATGAAATCAGCAGGCGTAAAATTTTTGAACTTTTATTTTCAAAATTGCTTTTAAACCTTTCACCGCATCTGATTCTACTTTTGCTACGTTCGAGCACATTGCCGGAACATTGCTACGGTAATGTTTTCATCCTTAGATAGTAAGTATTTTGCTCGTATTAAAAATACACCCGTCATTCTGATAACAGGCTGGCGGCTCACTAACTTTCTGAAATAACTCTGGTTTTTTAAAAGCACATTGCTTTAAATTTTACGCACATTCCTCACATTGCTAGAACATTGCTTTCATGTGTATAGAATCACTGTTTATTGACGTACACCCGTCATCCTGATGTTCACGGTTAGCGCGTTTGTATGACTGCACTCGCAAAATGATTGGTGATGGATTAATACGTTTACGATTGAGTTCTAGTTTCTCTAAAGACTACATACACCTTTTAACTTAGCTAAATATAGAGTACCCATAATATCTACACATCTGATCCTAATTTTTCTTGCGTTGCATCAAATTGTATATCACCTTATATACCATTACCTACTATATCATAGCCAACCTAATTTACCCATAGCTTATTAGTACAAAGACAACCAAAACTGGGTACATGTTCATTTTCATCTCAAAAACTATAGGGGAATCTTAATGAAATTTGTCACACCAGACAGCAAGATCAAGGTCATATTCATCACCATGGCCATGTCATAAAAGTTTAAAATTACAAAAATTTTAAGTGACAAAATACTTACGCCAGCAGAGTCATCGGTTGCTAAAGAGTTGGAATCATCCAGTCCCTCCCGCTTTTTCCTGATTCGCTTGCGTTTTGATGCATCGAAAACTTTAAACAATTTTTTACTATCGCTCGATTGACACTCCATCGATAATTATCGAAAGGATC
>CAUJAO010000214.1:0-110556 GCA_963082485.1 Eudonia mercurella
AAACCCATTCATAAAGATCAAACTATTGAAGCTCATATAATAAGAAGGAGTCTATATGATGACAAATGATTATGCTGTGATTGGTGGAGGATGTTTTTGGTGTGTTGAGGCTATCTTTAAAGATGTTAAAGGTGTAAAGTCGTTAGAAAGTGGGTATACTGGTGGGGATGTTAAAAATCCTACCTACAATCAGGTCTGCTCTGGCAAAACAGGTCATGCTGAAGCAATTCGTATTGAATTTGACCCTTCACAAATAACGTATGGTGAACTTTTAGATATTCATTTTGCTACTCATGATCCCACTCAGTTAAATCAACAAGGCAATGATATGGGTACTCAATATCGCTCAGTAATTTTTTATCATTCACAAGATCAGCAAAAAGAAGCCCAATTAGCGATTGAACGTGCACAAAACGACTACGATAAGGCAATTGTTACGACGATAGAACCTTTAAAAGAGTGGTATAAAGCAGAAGACTATCATCAAGATTATTGGCAAAATCAAGGTCAGAAAAATCGCTATTGCCTAGCGATCATTCCAACCAAATTGAAAAAACTTCATAAACACTTTTCTCAATATACAGTCTCTTCTTCTTAATTTAATGAAGATCAGACATTTTTTAGATTAAAATACTCAGCGTTTTTCTAAATTGAGAAAAGGAATGCTACCTCCTGTAACTTGAGGTAAAACACCATTCCATTTCTGAATTTTTTCATATTCAATTAAATTTTGAGAAAGACTTGCTTGTTTTAGTCTGTTAGCTTCTGCCTCGGCTGTAGCCCTGATTAAAGCAGATTCTGCTTCTCCTTTAGCGGCAGCTATCTTTTTTTCTGCCTCGGCACGAGCTTCTTGAAGTTCATTTTCAGCTCTTTGTGCCTTTTGAATGGCTTCTACTTTTGCGTTAATAGAGGCTACCACATTTTCAGGAAATTTTGGTTGGCCTAAAAGATATAAATTCTCTACAAGAATACCTTCTGCTCTAAACTTCTCTTGAACTAAAGATAAAACCTCATTCATGATTTTATCTTTATCTTGTCCATAAACTCCTTCAATAGGGTACTTAGAAGCCACACGCGCTAAAGCATCTCTTACGCTGTTTTTAAGAGGCATCGAAACAATCTCATCGACTCCTAAGCGATATTTTTGAAAGATTTGGTCAATTTTATTTTTATCAAAGCTAAAGGTAATTCCAATATCAGCACTTACACTCATTCCATCCATTGTTGAAAAACTAAAAGCTTCTTTTTCTTGCCATGAATAATTTTGCTGAAAAATAGGAAACAGGTATAATTCTTCGTTAAATCCTACAAAATAGCGACCTACTCCTAATGTTTCAGAGTCTACACCTTTGTTAGTTCCTAATAGATAGACTTTTACACCTACAAATCCCGCTGGCACTTTAGAACAAGAAAGCATAAAAAACCCTAAACATCCTATCAAAAAGGCTTTTTTCATTTTTGAATCTCCTTTAAAAATAATTTTTTTCCTTTTTGTATGACTTTTTTTAACGTAACAATAAAAAACAACAACACTAAAGGTAAAAGAAAGATACCTAAAATCATCAGTTCAGTACTGCGAGAAGAAATCAAAAAAGGAATAACTGAGCTGAATAATACTAAACTTAATAGCAAAAAAGCCCATAATTGCATCCAATGATAAAGATCTTTCACAACTTTTTCCTTTTTAAAATATCTTTCAGAGAACTCATCCTAAATTTTTCTCTTTAGAACAAGATTTGAAGAGGAAGAATCATTGTACAGAAAAAGATAGATACATCTATAGATCTAGAGAAAAAAATCTAAAAAATTTGATCAACAATTTTTACTAAAAATGCCATTTTCTTAAAATAGTCTCTATAACTTGAGTTAAGCAACTTGAATTTTTATCAATAATTCTTTAGTGTCCTGAAATATGTTTAGTCTAATGTTAGATTATTCTTTCCCTATAGTATTAGTAAGTATTTTAAAATATTATCCATATAAAAAATCTTTATTTGCCAAAGCCCTTTTTAATATTTTCTTTTCTCATATATCAACAATTTTAGAATATCTGAATTAAAGGAGAAATTTTTTATGAAAAAATATGTGTGGGGACTTTTATTATTACTTTTAATGTTTAGCTGCAAGTTAGAGAGAAATCCTATCTCACATAATGTTCAACAACCCAAGCTTGATGACATCCTTATTGAAGTAGAAAAACTTAAAAGCTCTCTCCCTCAACCCAATAGTAGTCTATCAACATATGCTGAATCTATTGATAAAACAGCCGACAATACTATCTTAAAAGATATTTTAGACTCAAAACAAGAAACATATATACATTCAAGATTGTTGGCACCTAAAGTCAATTTCAAGGATAGTTTAGCCTACTATTATAAAAAAAATTGGGATGAATGGAATTCTTATACGGCTCCTTTATCATTTTTTACTCTCAAGTATGACGATAAGATTAACTCAAATTTAAGAGGGAAAACCACTTTATTTGTAACAGCCTATCCTCATGGTGCTGGCACTGCCGTTGAGGGGTTTTTTCCTGAGGAAAAATTACAAGATTTTCATTCTGATCAAGTTTATCTGCAAGTAACTCTTAAAGAAAAAACTTTTAGATTACCTCTTGTAGAAGGAAAAGATATTACATCCAATAACGGATTTTCCTATTGGGGAGAATTTGTGAAAGAAGATGACATATCCTTTTTGACGAATCTGATTCAATCAGCTAAAGAAATTTTAGACACTGACCCTACTCAACCGGCTTTTATGCAATATGTTTGGAAAGGGACTAACGCACAAGGTCAACCTGAAATAGTGTATTCTGGATCATACAAATTTGATGATAAAGAGATGGTACAAGCAAATTATAATCTATTAACAATATTTAATAAGTTGAATGGCCTATCGAATTAATCTAAAAATTAAGAGATAAACTTTCTGTCTCTTTTGATTTTTATCTTTCTAAATCTGCCATCTTAATCGTTTAGACTAAGATGGCAGATTTATTTCATTAATAGCTTCTAAAGTCATCATCATCTTTAGGAGGAGATCTAAAGAGAGCAAAAAAGTCTTTGATCTTTTGCCAGCGAGATTTAGGATGCTCTCTTTCCCATTGACGGGTGTTTTCACACACTCTATTGGCTTCTTCTAAGCTAATGCCTAGGTTGTCACTGAGAAGTTCGGCTTCTGTGCCAGGGGCATAAGGAAACCCTCGTT
This sequence comes from Eudonia mercurella, assembly GCA_963082485.1. Lineage (NCBI taxonomy): Eukaryota > Metazoa > Arthropoda > Insecta > Lepidoptera > Crambidae > Eudonia > Eudonia mercurella. The sequence goes on from CAUJAO010000214.1 coordinate 3,208, forward strand.
TAGCTTGTGAATTCTCTACAGCCCGCATAAAAGGAAAGTAAATAGAAGCTGAAAGGAGAATATTAAAAGCTTGTAAAGCCACACCTTTCCAACTACACCCTGTTATTAAATACCCAGAAATAAGAGGTGGGGTTGTCCAAGGTAAAATAATACCAATGGTTTTAGGTACCCATCCCCAGTACATCACACTGTAGGTAATCATTGTTAAGATAATAGGTGTGAAAATAAAAGGAATGAGCATAAGAGGGTTAAAGAGAATAGGCATACTAAAAAGCAACATCTCGTTGATACCAAAAATACCCCCTGGAAGGGCAATTCTCCCTAAGTTCTTTAAATAGGGTGTGCGAGAATAAAAAGTCATAGCCAAAGATAAACCTAAAGTGGCTCCGGCTCCTCCAGGATAAACAAAGCGAGAAAAATCCCATGTAACAATATGCGGGAGCGGTAACCCTGCCTCAAAAGCTAAATGATTCTCACTCGCATTCAGTATCATAGCAGGATTTACAATAGGCCCAAAAATATAATCGCCTCGTATCCCAAAATACCAGAGAAACTGCGAGATGAATTTAATAAGACTATTCCCCCAGAAGCTATCGACAGCAAAGGTAATGTATTGGGTAAAAAAGCCTATAGCTGTGAAAAGCGAAGGGATACCCATGTTCTCTAAAAAGAGTCGGAGAATCCAAAAGCTGGTGACAATAATTAAGGTAGGCAGTACCATGGTAAACGACTCGGCAATAGCAGGGGGTACGTTCTCATGTTCGATGGTGACTTTCACATTCTTTTCAATCAAAAACCGGTAATATTTGGTCGCCATCACAGAGCTAATAATAGCCACAAAGATCCCTCCTGGGCCTGTGAACTCTGTAGGGATCACACCATAAACCAGAGCCTCTCCTGATTTGACTTGATAGGGAACAAAGCTGAGAAAAGCAGAGAGAGAGACTATCGCTGTCTGCATCCCGTTGCCGATATCATAGCGACGCCCTAAGTTATACCCAATGGCCACAGCCGTCATAACCCCTAAGAGATCCATCGTAACCCCTACAGGGTAGAGCATACGAGCCTTCCAACTCTCACCGAGGAGACTTTGCATGAGCTCTGGGTAGTGAGGAATAGGCAGGTTCGCTAAAAGCACAAAAACAGACCCTGTGATGGTCACAGCTATGGTCATCATCAAAGCATCTTGTACTGCACAGATCGAGGGTGAAGTTGTATAGCGTATAAGTCTACGCAAAAAACATTCTATTTTATATTGCATTGACAGAAATTCTCCTTTTAAAATGGCTTTCATATAAGTTTAAAAGAAGAATAGAAAAGTCTTAATTAAGACCTTTCTATTCTCTACTTTTAATAACACTAAGAGCTGTTTGAGAATCTGTCAAATGTTTTTTAAAAAAAATTAACTCTTAAGAGAACTCTTTTCTCTTCATTTTTACAAATCTGAAGAGATATTATTTTGTCAAATCAGTATTAGTAATACTGTTTAAAAATGTAATAACCTGGGGAATAACCTCACCATAAGTTGATAAATCGACATAAGGCATAGACATATCTTCATTAATAAAAATCTTTAAGTGTCTTATGTTGCTTTCTGGTTTATATTCTATTAAAAAGTATTGTAGAATTTCTAAAATTCCTACAAACTCTTTTTTATTCTTTTCATTGGTAAAAATAAAATTCTCATAATCATCTTCACCTTTTTTCTCTAATACATCAGTAATTTCTTGATTATTACCTTCAACTGTAATAGCAATAAGAAGAGATTTAATTGTTTTCTCCTTATCTATTTTTCTCAATGTCATTACATCTTCTTTAGGGATTCCCACTATTTCATTGAGAATTTTCATCTCTATTCTTTTTTGATTACCTTTAAAAGTTTTTGAAATTGGTGCAAATTCAGAAGAATTGAAATCTTCTTGTTGAGGATTTAATTTTTTTTCACTGCAAGAAAGAAAAATGCAGAATATAAATAAAAGAGGGACTTTTTTAATTAATTTAGTTGTCATTTTCATTTTTTTCTCCTCTTATTCCTAAATAAGAATAGTATCTTTAAATACTGAAATATTAATATATGCAATTTAAAAAAATTTGTCTATATCAATATTTACATTGAACCCTAAAAGAAATTTTTTGTTTTCTTATATATAAATACAAAAAATCTCAATCCAAAGTTCTAAGAAAATAAAGAGAATATTTATAAAAAATAAAAAGATTGTTTTCGAATTTAAATAAGTAAGAATTTTGCTGAAATAAACTTTATGATGAAATGAATACTATAGAAAACCATAACTATCTATTAAGGCAAAAGGCTATTATGCTTATTGAAAATTCTCATTATATTGTAATTGGCTATTACCATGTCTTTATCACTAAATTCATAGACATCAGAATATATAGTCTCAAGAACACCCTGAGAATTAACTCCTTCCCAAGCAAATCTCATAAGAGCTGGTTTTTGTGAATCCTCTTGAAAAAGATGATAAGAGGAACGAACAACTTCAGAAAAATATTCTACCCAATTACGACCTTTATCAGCACTAAACTCTACATTAAAATTAATATCTACCTAAGATTGAGATCTATGATCTCTTCCTTGAGGTGGAATAACAATCCCAAAGATTTCACCTTTTAAGGCAAATTGTGCTATTTTTCTCTTGATAGTAAAACCTTTAAGTCTTTCTCTAATAGAATCCATATTAGGAACTCGAGCAGTTCTAAGATAGACTTGGATAATAACCTTGCCTCTTCTCTCTTGATCATTTTTATTTTGACTTACTTGAATTAAATAGATAATAAGGGGGCTTATACAGGCATAAAGATAAGCCACTTGAACATCTTCGGGGTTTTCAACGTTTCCTTCAATTATCTTTATCATAGAGTTTACATCTAGCCAATCTTCAGAGAGATTAAAATTTTCAAAAACTCCAGAAAATTGTGGACTAGAATTTTTTGAACTCTTATTATTAGTAGGAATTTCACAACTGGATATAAAAAATAAAAAGACAAGACAGTACAACAATACTTTCATTAGTATATCTCCTTATAAAATGCTTGAGAAACTCAGTATAAAATTCTCAACATACACAAATTATTCAATAATAAATATAAAGAAAAATATTGGAATATTTTCATGCATTTAAGTATAGCATATTTAATTTTTAACAAAAGAAATTTTATAAATTTGATAGATATAAAGTAAAAAATTCATTCATTTTTATAAGAAGTAAATTTTTAAAAAGAAATGGGAAAAAATTTTTTGTTTGTCTTGTTCTTAAACAATACTAGTCTCTAATTAATTTTTTCATTAGAATAACTCTCAAAATTGAAAGGAAAATTCATGCTATCAACGGATGTTTCTTCACACTTTTCTCTGAAAAATCTATCTACTCTTAAAAAAATTTTAGTAGGTGTTTCAGGCAGTATTTCAGCCTACAAAACAGCTGATTTTTGTCGCATGCTGAAAAAATCAGGATATGAAGTTAAAGTTATTTTAACCCACTCTGGCGCTCAATTTGTTAGCCCTTTAACTCTAAAAACATTAACAGATAATCAAGTCTATCAAGAGGATAGCCTAAAAGATATCTCTCAAAGATCACTCCTGCATATAGAACTCGCCCGATGGGCAGATCTTATTATCATTTACCCTGCAAGTGCTAATATATTAGCTAAACTGGCTTGTGGATTATGTGATAACCTATTAAACTCTGTCTGTTTAGCTACACAAGCTCAGATGGCTGTTTGTCCGGCTATGAATAAGGTGATGTGGCATAACCCTGCCACTCAAAAAAACAAAAGCCTTTTACAAGAGAGAGGATTTCTCATCTGGGGCCCTGAATCAGGAGAACAAGCTTGTGGAGAAATAGGGGAAGGAAGGCTGATACAAGAGGAAGAAGTTCTTAAAAACCTTCAAAATCTTTGTCTCTCTTCGCCTAAAAATTATCATCAAAATCGCTTTTGGTCACAAACAAAGATTTTGATATCGGCTGGCTCTACAATAGAGCCTGTTGATATAGCAAGATTCATTAGTAATCGAAGCTCAGGAAAAATGGGATATGCTTTAGCTAAAGCAGCTCACCAGATGGGAGCATCTGTAACTCTTGTAAGCGGACCCGTCAATTTAGATTCTCCTTCTGCAGCAATTACTCTCAAAAAAGTGACTACAACAGAAGAGATGTTTTTGGCTGTTAAAGAATCTTGTTTGTCAGTAGATATTTTCATCTCTGTTGCCGCTGTGTCTGACTGGAAAGTCAAGTCAATGAGCCAAGAAAAGATCAAAAGCAAACAACCCTTCTCTCTTGAGTTAATTCCTAATCAAGATATTCTTAAAACCATTTCTCAGATGTCTGAAAGACCTTTTCTTGTAGGATTTTGTGCTGAATCTCAAGATCTTATCTCTTATGCTTCTCAGAAACTCAAAGAAAAAAATTTAGATATGATTATCGCTAACGATATTTCTCAAAAAGATATAGGTTTTAATTCTGAAGAAAATTCCGTTTCTATATTGACTTTACAAACAAGAAAAGATTTAGAAAAAGAAAAAAAAGAAACACTTGCTTTTAAAATTTTAGACGAAATACAATCCCATTTTCTTTTATCAAAAGAGGCGAAAGAGAGAGAGTTATGAGAGAATCACAAGAAAGAGAAAATCTAATAAAAACTATTCTTAACCAAGTAACAACTACAAAACCCCTACTTATAGGAATATGGGGACCTATGGCCATAGGAAAAACGACTTTTTCTCTTTGGTTGGAAGAAGAGCTTTCTCAAAGAAACCCTCATCAAACTTTCTCTATTATTCATACAGATGGATTTTTATACCCGAATTCTATTCTAGAAGAAAAAGGAATTTTAAAGAGAAAAGGTTTTCCTGAGTCTTTTGATAAGAAAACTTTTCAAAGTTTTATTCAAAGTCTTCAACAAAAAACAGAAAAAATCTTTCATGTTCCTTCTTATGATCACTTAGCTAAAGATGTAGACTCTCAAAACCCACAAATTATCCCTAAGAGTTCCGTATATATTTTAGAGGGAATTAACCTGCTCTTTGAAATGCCTGATATTAAAAAATCTTTCTCTCTCTACGATATTTTGGTTTTACTGAAGAAAAAAGAAGATTTAGTATACGAACAATTCATCCATCGTTTTAATTTGGCTTTTGAAGCCTCTTTAAGCCAACCTAAAGACTATTTTCATAAAACTCTTTCTTCTCTTAATGCTCAAGAAGTTGTAAAGTATCAAGAATATTTATGGCAAAATGTTCACCTTCCTTTTAAAAGAGATTACATAGACCCTTTTGAGGCCCATGCAACTCATGTAATCCATCTAGACTTTAGATATGAGAGATAAACAAAAATGTTAACTTTTGATTAAAATCACAACTTATACTGAAAAAGGCCGAGAACTAAAGAGTTTTTCACAGATTTTTTGATATAATCGGCTTCTTTCTTGAATTTCGACTTGGGTAAAATTTTTGTAAGAACGAAAAGGCAATTCAGAGTTTTCAATAAATTTTTTAAAAGATGGATTTTGATAATATGTTTTTTCTGCCAAGGAAGCTGTAAGAAGATTGTCGCTTTTATCGCCATAACTATCAATTTTTTCTTCATACATTTTATTATTAAAAGACTGATTAACAGATTTAGGCAATAACACCAAAGCCCCTATATTATTTCGATACAACTCAAAATCATTTTTTTGAGGAAACATACTCTGAAATTTATCATAGCCACTATGTAAAACATGTTCAATCTCAAAAGTCTCTCCTTGTTTAGGTTGATAATAGCTTGAAAAATTAGCTGAACCTTTTTTAGATTCTTTTTGAACAAACGCAGCCATGCGACAAAGCAAAAACTTAATAAATTTTTTATTACGGTTTAAAGTATAACTTTTTATATCTTCAAAATTATATTCTAAAAGTTGTGTTTTTGTAAAAAGATGTTTTTGTAAAAAATTTAAATCTTGAGAACGAATTTCTAAAATAAGATTATAGATAAAACCTTTTCTAGAACTATGACTGACAGTCTTGCGATTAATTTTTCGACGAATATAATAGCTTTCCAAAAATTTGGCTACAAGATCTATCTTTTGAAAAACTATAGACTCTGAATCTTCTACCTTAAGAGAAGCCAACATAAGAGGAAAGCTTAAAGAAGGCGCCACTCCTAATTTATGAATATAAAAAACATGAGGAAGGCTATGATTATATTCGTTTTGAGATTGAAGAATTTTTTGATAGTTTCTTATAAAAAATTTAAAATCTTTATGAAAAAAATCTTCAAAAGCTTGAGAACTATGTTCTTTTAAGCCAATCTTATCAAGATTATCTTTAAACCAAGAATGAAATCTTGTTGAAATAATTTCAAAATCTTTATTTTCTGCATTTTTATTAGTTTGACGAATGCTCTCAGCATACTTTGCCCTAAACCAATCTTGAAAAAATTTTTGTTCATAAGTTCCTGAAGACTTACTTCTAAGAGAAAAAATTTTTTCTTTCCATTGTTGATTAATATCTTTCCTAACGTCTTTATGTATTTTAGAAAGCCAATACCCCTTAAGCATTTCTGAAGACGTAAGATTTAAACCTCTGTCATTCATACTTTCAAAAACCGTATAAGCTCCTTCTTCAGAACTTGTTACTATTTCGACCATAACAACTTCTTGTTTTAAAAACTTATTAAAACGAGCTAAGTTATTTTTTATTATTTCACTACATTCTTCAGAAAAAAAATTCTTAATATCATTATAACGAGCAACTAAATTACAGATATCACTATTTTCTTTGTTGTACAAAGTATATTCACCCTTTTCAATTAGAGCATCAAAACATTCACCTCTTTCAGGGCCACCTTCTTTTAGAGAGATATTAAAATCTTTTTCTCCGCATTCATATTTAGACTCAGTATATAACATACTTGCGAGAGTTTTTTTAGAAACTTCATTATCTAGGTTATTTATTAAATAGATAAAAAGTAAAGTAAGAGAAGTAAGTCTTTGCTGGCCATCAATAATACTATAAGATCCATTATTCTCGCTAAGAATAAAAGCCCCTAAGTAATAACATGAGTATTGAGTATGAGATTTATTTTCTAGTTCTTCTTTTTTGAGTGAATACTCATTATACTTTAACAGAAAAGCTCCTACTAAATCACTTAATAACCTTTTCATATGTTCTTCTTTCCAATTATATCCCCTTTGAAAATAGTCCAATGTATACTTCTTTTGATTAAAGATCTCTTCAAGGTTTTTTGTTTGAGCCTTTATCTTAAATTGACTACTCATAATATCCCCTTTCTTTCATAATTAAACTTGATTATAAAAGAAAGAGTTTGAGAGTTAAAGAGTTGTTTAAGACCATTTTCTTTTTGACTCACCCAAGATAACTCTCTCAAATAGTGAACAAACCCAATATCTATACTTTTATAAGTAAAAATACTTAAAAAATTTCTGTCATTTTATAAAACGTCAACTTAAAAGTAGAGAACATTTCTTTAAACTCTCTAGAATCTGAGGAAAGCTGATGAAAAAAAGTCCTTTCTTACGAGAATGTTTAGGATAGATGATTAGTTACAAGAATTTAAAATTCAATTTTAAAAAATATTTCTTATATTATTCTTCAATTCTATTGAAATATATATTCATTTTATATAGGATTTTAAAAAAATATGATTTCAAATAGTCTTCTTAAATTGTTATATTATTATTTGCGATGAACATTCTTTAAAAGTTTTATTTATCAATAAAAAAAGTATTCTCTTTTAAGGAGTTCTAACGACTATGAATAAATTAATACTACTTTTTGGGGCTTCTCTTTTCATATTAGGATGTAAAGTAAACCCTTCGATTCCTACCAATGAAGGAAATCAAACTCAACCAGATAGTAATGGTAATGGACCGCAACCTTCTGAGGAAGTTGGATTTTCTAATCCTCAAGATATACAACTCCCTACCAACCCTGTTTTAGATAATACCCAATTTCCTAATTTTGTCTGGTTCCAAGGGCCTTGGGGAGACACAAGCTGGCATGATGATAAAGGTGGCGACAAAATATTAAACACTGATAGTGGTGTGGCTTCTAAAACAATGGCAGCTGGCAAAGAAGGTAGTGATAACCATGATTTAATTGGTTATTTGTATGAATCAAATCCCGCTGAAGAGTTTCCTTTTGAAATATATGCCATGAAATATGGCGATAACGAAGGCGATCAAGAGCGCAAAAATCAAAAGAAATCTTTACTTTTTAAAATTCAAACGAATGGCCCTTCAGGAAGCCTTGTGCCTACTGAAAAATTACAGATGTTTAAGGACAAAAAAGCTGAGCAAATTTGCATTCAATTAGCCCTTAAAGGAAAATCTTTTAACATTATCCTTGCTCAAGGAAGTACCGTAAGTTCAAACAATTCTATTCCTGGTTCGCTTTATGAATACGTTCAAAGTGAAGCAGGTCCATTCATTGAATTTTTTCAATCAGCTAAAGAGCTTTACGATAAAAATCCCTCAAATAGTGCTCAAATTCGATTTGCTTGGAAAGGAACCAATAAAAATACTGGTAAACCAGAGACTGTCTATTCAGAAATTATCAAAATGGATGATGCAAAACGAGTTAAAGCTGTCTATAACATAACGAAAATTTTTGAAAAACTCTAAAAAACGATTAATTAAAAATCAAAGACAACATAAAACCAATAAAAAGGAAACAATATGAGACAATATCCACTTTTATGTATTCTATCGATTTTACTTGTTTTAGAAAGTTGTAAAGTTAACCAAACTTTTACTACTGATAAAAATGTTGTAGAAAACAATCAAACTTCTGAACAACCTAATACAACAGAACCTGAATTTCCTAGTGAAGAAATTCCTTCTAAACCGTTAGACAATAAAGGTTTTGAACTTACAACAGAATCAACACCTCAAGGAATTGATCTATCAACTTTAGATGAACAAGCAGGTGATAAACTTCTAGGTGAATCAAATAGTTATGTACAAGCGGCTAGCGCACATTCAACTGATGATGATTGTGTCATCTATTATGGAAAAGAATGGGTTGAAAATCGACCTTTAAAGCTTAATGTTGTTCACTATGGTTCTGAAGCTAAAGATGCTAAGAGAGCGAATAAAGTAACATTGCGAGTAGAGTTGACAAGTAATGTAGCTGATAATATATCTGGCTTTCAAGAGACAAACTTCTTTCCCGCTGAAGAATTAAAAAATCTCACAGTAGAGAAACAAATGATTCAATTTACTGGTAATGGCTTAGAACCTAAAAGTGTCATTATAGCCGAAAGAGAGAATATACCTAGCGATAAACAAGTAAACTTTGCCAGAGAGTTTTTTAAAGGTGAAGGCGCAGATGAATGGTTAGATTTAATCAAAGAGGCTAAAATTCTCTTAGAGAATAAATCTTATGCTATTGTTCGCTTTGCTTGGGAAGGCACAGATGCTCAAGGGCAAAAGAAAACTGTCTATTCAAAACAATTTAAACTTGAGAGTGGAACAGGTTTAGTCACTTTAGCTAGCATGATTACTCTCTTTGAAAAACTTGATGAACAAAGTCAAGCCAACAACACTCAAGGCTAAAGACACTTTAGTTTAAAAGTTAATTTAAGACCTTTCTTTGATGAATTTTGAAGAAAGGTCTTATTTATTTTTTTTATAAATTATAAAGATAAAAAATGAGGCTCTCTCAAACTTAATACGTTAAAGAAGGCTCTTATGTATACGAGAAAGTTTTCCGTGCTCTAAAAAGACAATTCTTTGAGATTTTTGAGCAATCTGCGCATCATGAGTCACCATAATAATGGTACACCCTTCTTTGTGAAGAGAGCTAAAAATATCCATAACTAGTTTTTCATTGTGAGCGTCTAAATTTCCTGTTGGTTCATCAGCTAAAATTAAACGAGGATAATTAATTAAAGCGCGAGCAATACAAAGTCTTTGTTGCTCTCCTCCTGAAAGCTGATTGGCCAAGTGATAGGCTCTCTTTTGCAAACCTACCTTTTCTAAAGCACTCAAAGCCTCTTCTTTGTCTGTCAAACTGTGATAATATTGAGCGAGCATCACATTCTCTAAAGCATTCAAATAATGAATCAAATGGAATTGCTGAAAAATAAGACCAATTTTTTCACGACGAATTATAGTTAAATTCGCTTCACTTTCTTGTGCAATATCTTCTCCCTCTAAAAGAACTGATCCTTTCGTAGGTCGATCAAGACAACCTATAATATTCATCAAAGTTGTCTTTCCTGAACCAGAAGGCCCCATCAGAGAAAGCCATTCACCCTTTTCAACTGAAAGCGTTATATCATCTAAAGCCACAAGTTTATCATAAAACTTAGAAACCCCTTTCAGTTCTAACAAATTCATCTATTACTCTCCTCTTAAAACAATAGCTGGATCAATCTCAATAGCTTTTCGTATAGGTAACAAACAAGCTAAACTCGTTATCAAAAGTGAAACTCCTAATAAGATCAAAAAAATAGGGATAAGAGAAAAGTGGAGTTTCAGGTAATGTGCAAAAATATGCCCACTGACCCACTGCGCAAACAAAAACCCTAAAAACATTCCCCCAATAGCACCGATAAAAGCGAGAATAAGATTCTCTACCAAAAAGTCTTGGATAATACTGTAATGACTCGCTCCTAAGGCTTTCTTTAAACCAATCTCAATACGTCTTTCTATAATCGTCGCTACTGTTGTTGTCGCAATACACGTCATAGTCAGAAAAGAAGAGATTAATGTAACTAAATAAACAAGAGATTGCAATTTAGAGAGAACCTTCCACTCTGATTCAGAAACTCTTTTTATGGGATAGGCTATAGCTTGAGAAGAGAGAGAACGATTCAACTGATCAGCCAAATTCTGCAATTTTTCACCTGCCAGAGATATACTACACTCTAAAATATCTATCAAACCTTGAGAATGTGTTAATAATTCAAGATCTAAAAGGTTTACAAAAACAAAGTTTTCTTCTTTACCACCTGTTTGCACTATAGCTGAAACTACAAAAGTTTGACTGCTAGAATGTAAATCATCTTCTTTCAAACGAATATTTAAAGAAGAACCTAAAGATAATCGCATTTTTTTAGCTACTTCTTGACCTATTAAAACTTCTTGTTTTTGCTTAGGCCATTCTCCTGAAATATGCCAATAAGGGCTTGTCTTTTGAAGTGACTTAAAATTGGTTCCTGCCACTATCAAAGGTTGTTGATTAACTCTTAGTGTCTCATATCGAAAGGGAGTAATACCTATTGTTAAACCATTATCTACTAACGAAAGCACCTCTTTCTCTAAGGAAATCGACATTCTTATTTGACCTTCAGCAGGTAATAAGACAAGATTTGTACCATAAAAGCGAAAAACTTTGGCAAGCTGAGAGGGAATGTCATAATACAACAAGCTTAAACCTGTCAGAATCGTTGAACCCACAACAACAGATAAAAGAGTAATAAAAACCCTAGAACGACGACGAATAAGAGAAGCTATAATCATCTTAAAACCAAAAAGAGATTTTTTCATTCCTTTATTAGCCACGAAGCGTTTGTGAAGGTTTGAGAGATACGAGAAATCGTATAGCAGGAACACTGGCGAGAAGTACCACAAAAAGAAGAGAAAACCCTACTAAAGGAATGACCATTGGTTTAATAGCCATAGCTGAGTGAAAAATAGAGTGGCCAATAATCTGAGCTAAACCTAAACCCACCCAATATCCTATAAAGGTTCCTATTAAACTTGAGAGAAAAACCTCACTTAAAATAAGAAAAATAACAGCCCAATTTCCTGCTCCTATTGCCTTAAGCAGACCTATTTCACAAGTTCGTTCTATCACACTCGTCATAATCAAGCTAGAAATACCCAAAGAAGAACCTAATAAACTAAGAAATGCCATAACAATCATTAAGCCTTGAATCTTTTCTAAAATCACACCTTCAGATTCGGCAAACTGACGAATAGGCTTAGAGATACTATACGAAAGAGCCTCATCAATTTGATAGCAAACAGCACTAACATAAGCTGTACAATACCAAGTCTCCCACTCTTTAGCTGAAAGCCTTTTGGGATTTTGGGCAGCTCTACGAGAAAGTTCATTTTCAGGAGTGGTTAAAGCACTCACTTCTAGAGAGTTCACTAAACCCACATTGTGAGACATAGTTTGTACTTGGGAAAGAGGCAAATACAAGTGAGCGTCTTCTTCCCCTCCTGAACTAAAGATAGATTGTATCTGCAAACTATAAGGTTGATCTTTCACTACAAGATTGATGGTATCGCCCACATGCCACTGATATTTTTCAGCCAAACGAGAACCTGCCATAACAGAAAACTTTGCATCATCTCTTAACCAATCTCCTTGCAAACTCCACCAATTTTTCATATTCACGATCCCTGTCTTCAAGCTTTCACCTGTAGGCAGATCAAGAGTCTGATTAAACCAAGTACCTACAAGAGTCACCCTAGAATCTGAATTAACAAGATGGGCTGTTGCTTTAAGATAAGGTGAAAAATCAACAATATTATACGCCCAAAAAATGGTTTTAATTTTGCCTATATCTTCTTCTTTAAGATATCCTAGAGAAGGAGAAGGAGTGGTTAAATTCTCTTGATCAAGAGTGTAGAGATCATCCCAAAGAGAAGCATTTTTAGGTACAACACGAATATTAGCCCCATAGGTTCTTAACTCTTTATTCACCTTATCTTGAACATCCAAAATAATATTCAAAATAGCTGTTGAGAGAGAGACACCCAAAGCAACGGTTAAAGCTATCAAAAATACTTTTCGTCTTTGACGCAAAAGAGAACCTTTCACTATTTTAAAAAACATACCTCGCCTCTCATCACTCTTACTTTACTATCTTAACTAAACTATCGAAAACGGTTTTTCTCTTTTTCTAAATCAGCTTTGGCTAAAATTAAATTTGAAGCTTCTCTAATGTAAGGAATAGGTACGGGGTTACAACCCCCTTTAAAACCAATCGTAGAGATATTTATCACCACATCACACATCTTGCAAACAACTTTACCCTCTCTTTCATAATATCCAGTAGGGCCACAAATATCACACGCATCAAGCCCCACTCCATAGGATACATCATTCTTTTTAATCACAATAAAGCGCATCTCAACCCCATTAGAAGCTTTATAGGCAAACCTATGAAGATGTCCATCATTCACTTGCTCAACAGGAATCATAAGAGTTTCCTCTTGTGTAATTAAAGATTCTAAAGGCGAGAGAACAACTTCTTTTTCATTATATGCTTTGAGAATAGTGAGTGTCGCAACGATAAAAGTATAGGCAGCTAACAAGCTAACACTCCACCTTCTATGACGATAAGAAACAGCCTTTGCTTTACGAAGCTCCGCAGGATTAGAAAAAGACCCTTGAAAAGAAAAGCTTTTTTCCCAGAGAAGAAAAGAAAGACACGCTGTCAAAGCCAAAAGGCTATAAACAAAAAAATCTTTATGATTGACTAAATTCATAACTCCCTGAAAAAGGATTCTAGGGAGAGCCATAAGACGTCTTGCTAAAAGAAACTGTAGAATAGTGGTGACTTGAGAAAGAGTGTTTATCCCCAAAGCAAGCGTGAAGAACCCCCCTAAAGTACCCAAAGAAAACTGCGAACTAATAGAAGCAAGAAGATAAAGAGAAAAACCTAGTATACTTATTCCTAATAAAAATCCTAAAAGTTTAAAAAGAAAGAGAGTTGAGAAGAAACTTTCCCCGTTTTCTAAAAACTCACTAGGATAGAGAAAAACTTCAGGAAGAACTTCAAAAAGAAGAGTAAAAACAAAAATACCTATAATGAAATTGGCTAAAATTTGAACAAACATTAACTTAAAAGGGTCTTGTTTATTCATCTGATTCTCTTGAAAACCCCTAAAATGATTCCAAGACATAAAACCTATCAAGAATAATTGACTTATCACTGAAATACTTAAGTTTATTAAACTAATCTGTTCTCTATTAACAAGGGCTGTATTTTTTTTGAGGAAAGCCAACAACAAAGAAAATCCAATAGACAGCCAGAGACCTAAGAAAAAAGGCTTTAAAAAGGTGTCTTTTTTTTGTAGTAAAAAAATTACACCATAAAGCAAAACCAATAACAACAAAGGCATAGAAAGAACTTGCACAAGTTGTATAAGATATCTAAGCATAGAGACTCCTTTTTAGCGAGTTTTACATTGAATTTTCTCAAAAGCGAAACATATGAGAGAGGGTTATGTTTAAAAACCCTCTCTTATACTTTAAAAGTCTTTTAAAATCGATTTACCATTTGCGAGGGATAAAATCAAAATCCCACTCAGCTACAAGAGGTTCTTTCCAAAATCTTCCAGAGACACCTGTCGTCTTGTCTGTATGTAAAAGAAACCCTTGAGATTCTGGACTTTCAATAATAAAACGCACTTTATAAGTTCCTGCTTGGCCTATTTTTACATTAGACCCATAGTGAGGTCCATCACTGGCATTCATAGGCATTAAGCTACCTTCATTGATATGACCCTCTTTATCCTCAATTTCATATCTTACTGTCAAGTTAGGAACAAAATCTCCCGCTCCATAACCCAAGTTATTGCTCGCTAAAGCAGAAATATCGGCTTCAATATGCATATCTGCCTGAGAAGCCGGCAAGCTCATACCCATAGGCTCCATATCAACAGGTTGAAAATATACACCTGCTACATTAAGAGGCCCTAATTCTACATCATCTCCGATAGGAAACTCTTCAAAACCAGCCACCTCTGAAGGAGCCACTGCCTTCATTGTTTCATTAACAGCAACCTCACTCTCATTTTTAGAACATGAAACGAAACCACTTATAGCAAGCGCTGAAGCCAAGCTAATAAACCATTTTGTATTCTTCATAAAAAATCCTCCTAAAAAATTATTATTTCCTCTCTTAAACCTTAAGAGATTTTCAAATCTAAGATATGAATCTTAAAGACAACTCTTAAGATTCATGAACAAGCACGGGTTTTATCACAGAAGCTTCTTGTCTTGCTTTTTGCCATTTCTTTAATTGAAGAGAAAAGGTCACAATAATTACCAGCAATAAAAGAATTTGAGGAATAAGGGTTTCAAGAGTAGGATAAATTCCTAGTATTTCAAACGAATGAAAAATCCCTATAGGAGTAACACTAACAAGATTACCCTCTTGCAATTCTTTAATTCCTGTACCTGTAAAAGAAACAGCCATAATAGAAAGCAAAAGGCTGGTAGATCTAAAGAAGAATTTTAAAGGTAGACGAACACTTAAAAAATAAATCAAAAGATAAATCACAATAAGTAACGCTGAACCAATCCCTATCCCCAACCAAAACATATTGGCATAAATTTGAATATCTACCCAAAGAGCCTGATAAAAAAGAATAGTCTCAGCTCCTTCTCTAAAAACAGCTAAAAAAGCCATCAAAGCGAGTGAAAAAAGGCTACCTTGTGTTAAAGAAGTTTGAACTTTACGTTTAAGATATAAACTCCAAGAATGTGATTCAGCTTCGGCAATCATCCAGTTGCTGATATAAAATAAAACTAAAACCGCCACTAACATAGTCATGCCTTCAACAATTTCTTGGTTAGCTCCACTCAAACCTGTAAGATGACTGAGAATAAAAGCCATAATCACACTAGTAACTAACGCTAAAAGAGAACCCATGTATACTGGCTTTAGTTTATTTTTATGACCACTGCGAACTAAATAGGAAATGATGGTACCAATAATAAGAATAGCTTCAAAACCCTCTCTAACAATAATTAAAAGAGAGGCGAAAAAAACTCCCAAAGCACTCTCTCCCTTACCATCAAGCTGATTGGCATCTTCTCTTAAAAAACCGATAAGAGTATTTAAAGAAGAACGCACATCCTTAAGAGACCTTTGAGCACTCATATCCTTTTTCACAAAACTAAACTGGTATTCAACTTGTGTAGCTCTCGCTCCTGAGATATAGGCCATAACCGTCTTTTCAAATCCTAATTTTTCATAGTATCCGAAATAGGCTTTGTCAATACTCTCTTTAGCCTTCTGAATATCCCCTGTTCGATAAATATCATAAGAACGATTAATCAGATCTTCCATTTCATCTACTACATGATTCCAAGAAGCATGAGAAGTTGAAAAAGCCAAAGCAGGGAAAAAAAAGAGTGAGAGTAAAAGAGATATCATCCCAAAGCATTTGTTCATTTTATTAATTCTCCTTATAGTTTAAAATCACACTAAAGAGACGCCCTTTACCTCTGATTAATATTAATACAGAGAACTAAAGCGTCTTTTTTCGCAAAGTAGCTAAAATATAATGATAGATTAAGACATTTTTTAGTTAAGAAACATAAAGAATTCCTTCAGCTTAATTTCATTGAGACTTCACTCTAAACTTTTTAAAAAGAAAACTCAAGCAATTAAGAAGGTTTCTTAATAAAATTCTTTCAATACGCCTTTTTCAGACAAGAAGAAATTTCTAAAAAACCCCCCTTAAAATTTAACTTGAAGGGGGATCTCATTAAAATTCAGAACCATCATAAAAACAAATTTTTCTATAAATTCTGCATAATCTCATCATAATACTTAACAATATCTGAAAAAGTTCTAAGACCTGATCCACTCTTATAAATATGCCAATTCATTATTTCAGAGCCATCAACAAATCTTACCACAAGATAACCTGCGTCTGGATTTTTGCTATAAACTTCAGCGGCTGGTCTGATAAAATTAATCCATTCTCTAGACTCATCGCCAAACTCAAACTCTCTTATACAAATACCCTTTTCTTGGTTTGAAAAATTAAAATACTCCAGAGGCAAAGAGCATTCTTTTACTACTTTGTCAGAAGATTGATCATATAACTGGATTTTTGGATTGAGAGGTTTACTTTGAACTAAATTTTGAAAATTCAAAGTCACTCTAAGATAAAATTTACCTTGTCTTTCTACCTCAGAGTAATCCTCAGGATATTGAATAATTTCTAGTTTTAAAGGCCTACCTTCCTTCCATTTAAGAGCATGAATAAAATTTACCCTCTCTTGAGTTGTTTCAAGTTCTAAATTCCCTTTAAATAACTCTAGAGTTCTCGGAATTTTGTCTGATGAACCTTTCATATTTACTAAGGGAGCTTCTAAACCAACTGACAAGGTCGTGCAAGAAGATATCTCTATAGGGTTTTCATTAAACTCTTTTAAGATCTCTTCTTCTGAGTTAGGAGGGTTAGTAACAATCGTATGACCGTTGATTACTTCACCAATTAAAGAATCTTTTTCTGAAAAAGTTTGTTGTAAAACAATATCTTTATCTTTAGATTTTATTGTTTCAATAGATTTTTTTGGGTCAGATTTTTCTTCAATAGCTTTTTTTTCAGATCCTTCTTGAACTTTAAGATCTGATTTAATAGTACGAGAAGAAGGAAATTCACAAGAAACCAATGCTATAAATATACCTATCATAAAGAGGACTTTTTTTATCATTTTTAACTCCTACTAGGTTAAATATTACGATACTAAGATTTTTCATAAAAAATAATTTTGCGTTTAATTCTTTTTTAATAAATCAATTAAGAATATCTTCTATTTGCTACAATATTCGAATGGCACTTTACCTATAAAGAAGATATTTGTCAATAGACCTTATGTTTTGTAAAACTCTTTCAAAAATAAGAAAATTTTTGAAAATTTATAAAAAAAAAATGAAACCTCTCCTCTGTTAAAAAAAGAAAGAACTGTGATTCAAAAATAAAGAAAAATAAAATGAGAACTTTTCATATTTAGGTTTATGTTTAAAGGAAATTTTTCTCTTTTCTTTCATATTAAATTAAATTTCCTCCTTTAATATCTCTTAATTTTTGATTAGAAATCTCTTCTCAAGAGAAAAATAATAAATTATTTAATAGTGAGAATTTTTTTAATCTTTCTCTTAAAAAAGAAAATAAATCTTTTATTTTTATCCATTTTTCTAGAAAAAATCTCTTTTTTTCTCCTCTTTTAAATAACTATGTTACAATAAGACTATCAACATCTTACCAACAACAAGGAGGAGTAAGAATATGGGAAACATGAAAGAAACATCATCAAACATGGCTTCTAAAGCTTCAGGAATGATGAAAGATAAAAGTACAGAGGCCAAATCTATGACAGCTAACGCTATGTCACAGGCTAAATCCTCTGCGAATCAAATGAAATCAGACATGAAGTCTAAGATGTCTGCAATGAAATCAGATATGCAGTCGAAAATGTCTGAAATGAAGTCAGGAATGAAATCTATGATGCCTGGTAAAAAGTAACACTTTTCACCCTGTTTTCATAACTTAAAAGAACCTGACATCTTAAGAAATCAGGTTCTTTCTTTTTTTATAAAGATAAATATTTTCACAAAGATTCAATTAGATAACCTTTTTAGGTTCTTTAGGCACTCCCTTCCAATCTAGAGATCGTATTTTTACAAATCGAGCCACAGAGTAGTTTTTAGGACGTGTTTCATGAGAAGTGCGCGTTACTCGAGCTGAGTCAAAAACAATATGACGATCTTCCCCATTCCAAGGACGTCTTCCTGTATAGGCACACGGTCTATGCCCTTCTTTATAGAAAACTCCACCTTCTCCTCCATAGGAAGCTTCTTGTCTCCAAAAATCTCCCTCTATCCTCTGCATAGTATCTTCTTGATAGCTTCCCAACTGCCTTCCTGTATCTCTACCAGCGCCTGTATCAATCACTCTAGCAAACATGCCTCGCATATCAGGAGTACCATTTTGGCCATCACAAAAGGCAAATCCTGTTTCTTTCACTAAAGGTAAACGCATAAGTTCATCAAAATCTGAGTGACTTATACTCATCTCAATGTGAGAATGAATAGGCATAGGAGAAGCCGAAAGCTTTGTGAGCTCCCACAAAATAATTTCTGATCGTTTAAAACCCTTCTGTAAAAGAGCCTCATAATCTACAGGTAAAAAAACGTTTAAAAGACCTTCTAATGTTTCTTTTAAAAAATCTTGCGGTGAGATAAAAAAAGGTTCTTTGTTACCATCCACTAATGAGATCATCTTACCTGTTAAACGAGTTGTAATTTGACACTTAACTTTAATCCATCGCCAAAGCCTTTCAAGAGTGCTTTTATAGTCAACCTTATCATAAAAAGTATGAATCACAGTATTGTTATTAAGTTCTTCCTGAAAAGGGAGATCGTTAATTGTTTTATCTTGCATAGTTGTTATATTATTTATCATTGTATTCCTTTTCTATAAATTTCAACTCTATACCTGCTGGTAAAATGGCTTGTAAAAAATCATAAAATGTTTGATCTTGTGTCAAAACACTCAAATTATCTTGATACTCTTCTTTGCCAGTTGAGTCAGCTATCAAATTGTAATGATCTTTTGTCATAAAATTGTCTAAAATACGACTTATTGTCTTCTTAAACTGAGCCAAAATAACAGAGGGTTCTTTAACACGAAGTGACCAAAAGCCTTCTCCTATAATTCTCTCAAAAAAAGAAGTGATATCTTAATAAGTTCCAGAAGAACGCACTAAAAAAATAGCAGAGATCAAACGAGCTTTCGCAATTTCTTGTCTTTCAAAATCTGAGAATTTTAAATGAAACAAGTTTGCTACAATAGATAGATTATTAGCGATATCTTGATTCATATCATAAAAATGGAAAAGCATCTCTATTTCTTGCGATAATTGCGTCAACTCATCAGCTAAAGCTTTTAATAACGACATGGCCACTTTCGTTTGGTTTTTACGAAAGTGCGGAGTTATCTTCTCTAAAAGAGAAAGGTAGTTACGAGAGTTCATCATTGCAATTTCACCTGAATATATGATTCTCTGAGAACTATGATCTCTCTTTTGGCAATAGAGAGATTTTCTTGAACCAAGAGAGAGGGAAAATCTGCCCCATCAGAAACCTTAGAGACTTCTACTTTTAATTTACCTATCCCTGAACAAGCTTGATAGACAGGATAGAGAAGTTTTTGTAAAATTAAAGGAGTCCATAAGTAGCAATACCTGCTGGTTGAGAGTCAAAGATCTTTTGAGCGACTTCTTCGTCTTTGCCACCCACAACAATAACTTCAAAACTATGAGGATCTCTCCCTTCAGAATCTTTTTGTGAAGAGCGATTAGAATAACATTGAGCTAAGATCACACCCTCTACTTGTAGAATTTGATTTTCAATGGCTGTTTCAGTGGCTAGACCTTGAACACTTACTTTAAAGAGCCTTTCTCTTAGTTCAGAGTCACTTTCTGTTTCTCTTCCTAATAAGGCAGAAAAAGGATTATGTACCTTTTTCAATCCATAGACTTGAGAGGTATTCTTAATTTGGTTTAAACTGCCAACAGGGGCAAAAACTTTACCCATTTTCAGAGAATAAAAATCTTGAAGCACACCAATTTCTTCTATAGTTAGAGTCTCATCTGAATAATCGCTAAGAGAGATTTGATTCTTTTCTTCTTTTGAGCGAATAAGAATATTTTGATCCACCAAACTTAAGATATAAGGAAGATTATGAATTTCAAAAAGCTGTTTTAAACTTTTAAATATACTTTGATGTGTTTCATTGGCTTTTAATTGATAAGTCATTAAGGTTTCATTCAGTTTAAGATATACTTTTTGTTTTTCTTTCTTTTCTTGAATTTTTAAAGAAATTCGATAGCATTCTTTACAATCTAAGGTGAGAGACTCTTTATTGGAAAACATTTCTTCACTATCTTCTTTCCCAACAAAAAAGTTTTTAGGCACCTGAGACCCTACTTCTCCTTCTAGCAAAAGAGAAGCTTTTGTGGCAGTCTCTGACAATCTTTTAATACCACGTAAAAAGACAAGCCGATCTAACCAAACTCCTTTGGCAGAACTAATATCTTGACTTAGATAGAGACCTTCAACCTCTTCCCAAAGTGAGGCTATAAGATAGCTTATTTCACTTGTTAAAAACCCTAAATCAGTTCCTGCTGAAAAATTCATATCAGATCCAAAATGTTGTTTGGCTTTTATCTCTAAATCCTGCTTTATCTCATAAAAACTTTTCTTAATAAAACCATTTTGATTAATCATGAACTCATATCAACTGTAATCTTAGTGTTGTGAAAATAGATCTCAATAGACATGGTTCTCTGAGATGCATCATTTTTTAAATGAATCTTTGACAAATTTAAAAATCCTACTTGATGTAATTCACGAGCAATATCATCTTTAAAAAAAGTCTTATCATTTTGTTTGTTTTGCAAAGAAATCCAATCAATGCCTAAGAGTTTATTTAAAAACCATTCACCTCTTTGCAAGCACAACGTATTACGAGCAAATAAAATATCACATTCTCTTCCTTCAATTCTTCTGATATCTCCTGTCTTCTTATCTATTTGCGTTAAATTAAGATCTTTCATTGAAAACTCCTTATCTTTATCTTTTGAAGGACTAACCTCAATTGAGTGAGAGAACTGAGAGAACTAGGTTCGATTACTACACCTAGAGAAGATAGCTTTGGAATAATATCAAGAATAAAATTTTTGATAGTCTCTAAAGCGTTCACAACCTCAGGAATTAAACTCGCCCCATCATTGCTAATTTCAACTTTAGGCGCTTTCACTTGAAATTTTTGTGTATCTTGTATCTTGAAATGCTCGGGAACTTTTTGCCAGAAACCTGTTAAAACAAAGGAGTAATCCTTCTTAAAAGTCGTTAAACTAGAAACTTCTCTTAAAGACTGATCTTGATTAAAGAGACTAGGATCGTATTTAGTATGAAAAATAAGACAGGGTTCTTGTGGTTGAACAGGCGAGTGAACCCCACCAAAACCTGAAAAAAGTGGTATCTTTTTAAGTGTATAATCCTTCATCAAAGATCCTTTCTCATTGCGAAAAAGAGGATTCAATTCAACATCAGCCACCCCCTCTGAGGGATAGACTTTTAGAATCTTTCCTACAGAGATTGTTTCAATTCTGGCAATATGCGCTCTAATAAGAGCATTTAAATCTTTCATGTTTAATATCCCTCATAAGATGAATGATTAAAAGAATCTCCTAAAGCTTTTTCTCTAAGATTCAGATCCAAAACACACTTAAAATCTCCATCTGTATTGTCACCTTGAAAAATAAGTCTATCAAGTGAATAAGTTCCTTTGTATTCTTCTAAAGAAAGTTGAAGTGAACTGTGAAGAGAAAACTGATAATTTAAGAGAGTCTCAAAGTTCAATTTGTAATACCCATTCTCTTGTATTTTGTTCATAAGAGAATGGGAAGAGAAGAAAAAATAAAAAAACGACCATCTCGAGAAGTATGAAGAATCCCTAGATGAGCGTTTTGAAAATAAGTTTAGTGAATTATTGAGATTTTATTGCCAACCAAAAGAACGCGTATAAATCCCTTTCACTAGTTGAACAATAATCATATACAATACGACAATAGCTATCATAGCCAAATAATAAGAAACAGGGAGAGCTGTTAATCCAAAAAAAGAGGCTAAAGCTGTTTGAGGTAAAACAATAGCTATCACAGCAATAATGCCAGACATAATTAAAAGGGGAGGAGCTGCCAAAGACTTAATAAAAGGAATATGACGTGTTCGTAAAGCATGTACAATTAAAGTTTGAGAAACAGTACCAAATACAAACCAACCACTTTGAAAAAATACCTGATTTTCTGGACTATTTGCTTTAAAAATAAACCATAAAACAGCAAAAGTAATTACATCAAAAATAGAACTAATAGGTCCAAAGAAAAGCATAAATCTGCCTATATTTTTAGCTTCCCATTTTTGAGGTTTCTCTAAATATTCCTTATCCACATTATCAAAAGCCATGCCTATCTGAGATATCTCATATAGCAAATTTTGAATAAGAAGGTGTACAGGTAACATAGGTAAAAAGGGGAGAAAGTAGCTAGCAATCAATACACTAAAAGCATTCCCAAAATTGGAACTTGTTGCCATATTTAAATACTTCATAACATTGCCAAAAGTTCTTCTGCCTTCTATCACACCATCTTCGAGAACCATCAAACTCTTTTCTAAAAGAATCAAATCAGCAGATTCTTTAGCTATATCGACGCCTGAATCAACTGAGATACTAACATCAGCTGTCTTTAAAGCCAAAGTATCATTAATGCCATCCCCCATATATCCTACAACATGACCTTGTGATCTTAAAGCTTGAATAATACTTTCTTTGTGAGCAGGTGTTAGTTTAGCAAAAATATTGCAAGTGCGAACCTTTTTCTTAAACTCTTCTTGACTCATCAGATCAATTTCTTTACCCAAAACCACACCAGTCACTGGTAAATCAACATCATGACAAACCTTTTGAGTGACAAACTCATTATCACCTGTAAGAATTTTAACAGAAACACCACTTTTCGCTAAAGCTTTTAAGGCGGGTTCTGTTGATTCTTTAGGAGGATCTAAAAAAGCAACTAAACCCATAAGGGTCATATTCGATTCATCGGCTTGACTATACACACTTTGAGTTAAAGGAAATTTTCTTAAAGCTACCGCTATCACTCTTAAACCTGAAACAGACATAGAGGTGACAACCTCTCGTACTTTCTCTAAAGAAGAATCTTCAAGAGCCAACACTTTGCCTTCTTTCTGAATCTGCGTACAAGCACTTAAAACCTCTTCCACCGCCCCTTTACAAATAAGAAGATTATGATCAGCTTTTTTGGTAACAACAACAGACATACGTCGTCTGACAAAATCAAAGGGAATCTCATCACATTTTTCATATTCTTGCTTAACATGTAAAATCTTATCAACTTCTTTATGAGCTAAAATAGCTGAATCTAAAAGATTTCTAAGACCTGTCTGATAATAACTATTGAGATACGCATAAGAGAGAACATGGCTATCTTCTTGACCTAGAGTATCCGTATATTGCTCTAAAACAATTTTATCTTGAGTTAATGTACCTGTCTTATCTGTGCATAAAATATCCATAGCGCCAAAACTTTGAATAGCATCTAAATTTTTAACAATTACTTTTTTACGACTTAAAAAGACAGCTCCTTTCTCTAAATTGGCTGTGATAAGCAAAGGGAGCAACTCTGGGGTTAAACCCATAGCAATAGTAAAGGCAAAAATAGAGGCTTGTAACCAATCACCTTTAGTAAATCCATTGATTAACAGCACAATAGGAACCATAGCTAACATAAAATACACTAAAAGAAAGGAAATACTGCGAATGCCTTTTTGAAAAGCAGTAGGTTCTGTCTTCTGTTGCATAAGACGACCGGCTAAAGCCCCAAAAAGAGTTGCTGCTCCTGTGGTCACAACCACCGCTGTTGCTGAACCTGAGACGACAGTAACTCCCATAAGAGTAATATTAGGCAAATCAAAGAGATCTTCTTGCCCTGTTAAATCTGCTAAAGAATTAGCAAACTTCTCTATAGGCATAGATTCACCCGTTAAAGCTGACTGGCTGACAAAAAGATCTTTACTCGAAAGAAGACGAACATCAGCTGGTACCATATCTCCTGCTGAAAGATAAATGATATCTCCTGGTACAAGATCACTTATAGGAATTTCTTTACCAAAAGAGGATATCTTTGTCTGAGATGCAGAAGGTTTTTGATCAACCTCATCCTGATTTTGTACTTCTTGACGTAAAACAGCAATGGTATTTTTGACTAATGATTGAATAGATTCAGCTGATTTTTGAGAACGACGCTCTTGAAAAAACCTCATAAGAGTCGCCAAAAGAATCATCGTTAAAATAATAGAAGCCCCTGTAGCATCAGAAGTTATCCAGCTAAAAGTAGCCAAAGCGGTTAAAAGAAGGCTAAAAGGATTGGCATAACAGTGCCATAAATGCAGAAAAACACTCTTATTTTTATGACTTGAAAATTCATTTTTTTCATAAATCTCAAGCCTTTTCTGAGCTTCTTCTCCTGATAAGCCTTTTATATCCGTCTCTAAAGTAGAAAGAACTTCTTCAGAAGAAAATTGAGCATACGTTTTAAGATTTTGTTGAATTCTTTTATCTCTCTCTTTAAAAGATAAAACATCTTTCTTTTGCCATTTAAACCTTTTATCCATAAGAGAGCCTCCCTCAAAAAAACTTGTGTTATCAATATACCCTTGTGAAAGCTAAAGATTTCTTTGATATCACAAAAAAGAAACGCCCTAAAATAAACGAGCGCGCATGAGAGAGAAAAAGAAAATACTTTCTAAAATGGATGAATCTTAAAGACGATACTCTCTCTAGGGGCCATTATAAAAGGTGAAAAGGATTTTCGTCAACTACAAAAAAAGAAAATACTTTTTTAAAGCTCAAAAAGATATTTGAGCTATAAAACGCAAAACCCAAAGCTCTTCTTTCAGAAGCACTTTGGGATAGCGATGTCGGCTCATCGACATGTTGAATATAAGAAAAAACACATTCTCTGTCAATATATATTGGGAAAATATTTATTTTTCCTTTAAGATGGTTATCTTAAGTTAGCTATTCAACAGGAGTTTTTTATTTTATGAGGCTCTCTTTTTATTCGATTCTTCTTGTCTTTTTTCTCTTATTTCTCCCCCCAAATTTACAAGCTTTTCTGAGACCTAAGTTAAACTTTTCTTTTAAACCCACCTCTCAAATACTTTTTGGCACAGCCAATGACGCCTATGGATTTAAACTATCTGCTGATTATGATGATCTGCGTTCAGCTACTGCGTATTTAAGTTATATATTTCCTCAAGATTTACCTCTCTCTTTAGAGAGCTCTTTAAATTTACTTACTTATAGAGGTTATGAACACGATTATGAATATCTCAGAAAAAGAACAGAAACTCTTGATCTCTCTGTACTCTATCACTTTCCAATAAATTTAATAAAACCTACTTTAGGCCATCTTTCTCTCAATTTAGGTTCTCGTCTATTTTTATCAGGAAACTTAGGAGGAGTGTATATTCAAAAAATCGTCCATAAAATGATAGGTCAAACAAGACCTATTCCTCTCTCTCAAGACCCCTTTAGAGCTGATATTTTTATGACTTTGGGATGGAAATATCTGTGGAGAGAAACTCTTATGCAACAAGGAGAAATTCATATATCACCCTTGGGATCATACTTTTTGAGAACTTCTTTAGGATTTATTCTCACCTATCCTTTTATAACTTCACAAGTTTCACTCTATTGGCAACAGACACAACTTACCAAACAACAATCTTTTTTAGATAATCATCAAAAAAGCGTTCTTCTCAAGGTAGCTGAAGCTGAAAATGGTTTAGGATTAACCTATTCTTTTGAGAATGATTATTTTTTCTTTTTTCAAGATCTTAAACTCTTTCCTTTTCACTCAGAACCTAATTCCTCTCTGCCATTAGACCTTTTTTCTTTAGGGGGAATAGGATTAAAAATACTTCAAGAGAACTCTCACTCTTCTGATGAAAAAACTACAGTGACCCACTCTCACAAAAATATTCCTGCGTCTGGCTTCTCATTAAAATCTGTACGCTTTGGATGGGAATTCCCTTTTGGTTTTACTCATTCTTGGTTATGGAAAAATCCTTCTCTCTCATGGTTAAACCTTCAAAGTGGTTTTACTTTTAATAATGAAGGGAGAGGAAGTATTCGGCGAATTAATCGATTTTTTGCTAATGCTAGCTTTGATTTTTGGAGACATCCTTATTGGAGTTTTTTTACCTCAACAGGAGCCTATCTTAGTTTAGATCAAAACTTTGAATCTTCTTCTCAAGTTTGGAGGCCAAAATTTTTATACTATAGCCTTGCCTTTGGACTTCAACTAGGCACTGGAATATGGATAGAATTTGAAAAAACTTCTCAAGCTACTTATAAACTTGTTCTCTATAATCACTTTCGCTACTCATTAACAAATACAACCCTTACTAAACCCTCTTCCTTTCTTAAGAATAGATTTCTCTTTAAACCTATAGCTATTGGCTTAGAAATAGGTTCTCTATAAAGACTAGACTTTATGCTCAAATAGATCAAAAACCCTCTTTAAAAAACCAGCAAAAGAAAAGAGAGACATAGAATTTTTAAGCAACCTATCACTCAAGATATAATTTTAAAATTTTGCCAAATATTATCTTCTTACTGTATTCTTCTTCCCGCTTGTTTCATAAAACTTAACAATAGATCACACTCTGTTAAACCCAAAATAGCCATCTTTTAAGGAAGAAAAGGTTTAAACTCTATCAAAGCCTGTAAAAAAACTTTTGAAAAGCGTTCAATACCTGTCTCTATGAATTTTTTATTAGTATCAATATAAGAAAGAAATTTTTTTCTATATTGATCATGGTAAAACTGCCATTCTTTTGAGAGATTTTTATCGTTTAACATAAAGCCAATCTGTTGTAATTGAATCTCTTGCCAAACCTTTTCTTCATAAAAACTCTTTTGAGAATTTTCAAGATCTCTCTGAATATCAAAAAAAGTTGACCTAAGATTGATGAAAGAAATTTTTATCATTTTATGAAGTTCTAAATCATTAGTTTGAGAGATAAACTGATTTAAAAGATCCTCATAAGAAATTTTAGCTAACTTAAGCAAAAAAAAACACTCATAGTCAAACCTTGCCAAACCCTTTGATATATCCGTTACTTGAGAAGAAGTATATTGGCTACATTGATAAGAGAGATTTTCTTTTAATTCATATTTCATCTCTTCTTCTTGATTTTGAAAAAATGAAAACCCTTCACCTAAAAAGGGAGGTCTATGACTTACTTGACAAGAATTTAGATAAAAGATTAGCACAGCCAAGAAGACTAATCTGACTACATTGTTATCTTTTAAGATAGAAAAACTCCTAATTAAGAGAAAGTTATTATAATAACTAATCTTAAAAAGGAAAACCTACAAATAAGTTTTTACAATACTCATCATTCAAAAAAAGTACCCCCTCAAAGCTTTTCACTGAGAGAGGATACTTTTTTGAGTTAATAGACCAATTAAATCTTTAGTGTTTATTGAAAAATCTCTTGTAAAAACGCTCCAACAGCTTTTTTATAT
The DNA here is from genome assembly GCA_963082485.1 of Eudonia mercurella. Classification (NCBI taxonomy): domain Eukaryota; kingdom Metazoa; phylum Arthropoda; class Insecta; order Lepidoptera; family Crambidae; genus Eudonia; species Eudonia mercurella. Next base: position 31,120 of record CAUJAO010000214.1, read on the forward strand.
CCTTCAAGATCTTTACTAATAGATTCTGCATGACCTGCCTTATCGACATAAAAGGTTCTAATTAAGCTTTGATATCCATAAGATTGTTTAACTTCATTAGCCATTTCAAAAGGCATGAGTTTATCTTGCTTACCATGAATAATCAATAAAGGCACTTTGGCTTGAGAGAGATCTCTGATTTTTGAAATACCTTGTTCTAGCTGTATGTGTTCACCTTGATAATGTTCACTATCGTTATATAACACATAATTGATAGCATTAATGACCTTATCAATACCTACCAGTTTTATTTGAGCAACCAGCGCCTTCATTTGCGCAGCCTGCTCAGGAGACATGTTATTGACACCCCCTAAAAGAAGCTCTTCATACTGCTTGGGTAAAAATTCCATCATATCAGGAAAAGCACAATCCTCAATAATAGCTTTTACCTCAGAAGGATTGATAGAGGCACCTGCCTGCAAGCTAGTAATCGCACCTAAAGAAATACCGTATAAAACAAACTCTTTTTGATCTTTTTGAGTTTTCAGAAAATTTATCCAACCTAAAACATCTTGAGAGTCTTTAATTCCCATAGTTTTATAAGGAAAATCTTCTATAGATTGTCCATGTCCTCTTAAGTCAGGAGTTAAAACATTAAAACCTAAAGCCATAAAAATAGGAACTATAGGCTCCATAGCCTGTGAATTACTTGTAAGACCATGAATCATAATAACCGTTCTCTTAGTACTGGCAGAATGAGAAAAGTATGAACCCTTTAAATGACCCCCATTAACAGCCAAAGAGACTGCCTCTTTATTTAAACGAGAGATCGGGTCTTTTGTATATGTTCGATACGTATTGTCTTTGGGAGGCGCAAATACCAAGTGATAGACTGTCTGCCCTAATTGCAGTATCTTCTCATCAGAGGGCTTAGAAGGCGGGGTGAGAGAGGCATGACCGCCTTCACCCTCTTGAGAGTTGCTACTAGGTACTTTGCAAGAAGCTAAGATTAAGCTGCTAATCATAACCCCTATAATAGATTTTTTTAAGATATTAAGTAAACTCTTCATATCTATCTCCTATTAAAAATTTAAGAGGGATTTATGCTCTTAACACACTTCCCTCTTAAAGAAAATTTTGAGTAGATTATTGTATTTTTCCTATTAAGAAATCTTTAATTTTAGCTTTAAAGGAACTATAGTTATCGCTATTAAAAATAAGCATAGCGTGGGTAGCATCAAAGGTATATTTTTTTACCTCAACACCCGCATTTTTACCATAGTGATTGGCAATGTCTTCTGCCATATACATAGGCATATATTCATCTTTTGTACCATGCACCATCAAAAGAGGTACTCTGGCCTTTTCAAGATCTGCTTTACGAATACCCTCTTTAATTCTTAAACCTTGATTTTGATAAAGCATATAATCGAGAGCTGTGACAACATCATAAAGATTATCATCATTTAATTTTGCAGCCAAATCTTTCCCTAGCAAATTCTGAAGAGAACTTTTGCTTCTAAAAAAGTCCATCACATCAGCAAATCCAGAATCAATAACAACAGCTTTTACTTGTGGAGGAAGACCAATAGAAGCTGCCTTAAGAGACGAGATAGCCCCTAAAGACACACCAAAAAGCACAATCTCTTGCGAACCCTTATTTTTAACAAGATAATTGGCCCAATCAACAAGATCTTGCCCATCTCGTATACCCATTGTTTTAGATGTTTCTTTTTTAGGGCCTGAAGGATTAGGACTATTATGATGACCTCTTAAATCGGGGGCTAAAATATCATAACCAAGCTCATCAAACATATTAGCCCAACCTCCCACTAAATCTTGACTTCCTCCTAAAAAGTGCGCCACAATAGCGACTTTCTTTTTTGCACCAGATTTTTTTCTCATATAATCAGCCACTAAAATTTTACTTGGGTCATCGTAAGCAGGCATTTTAAGACCTATCTCTTTCTTATGGCCTGTTAATCTCCATCCAGTCATCCACCAAATATTCCCTGTAATCCCATTACCGTATGTTTCTATGCCATCTCTTTTCGCCATCAACATCTCTTGTTCATCCATAGATCGGCTCGGAATTGAAACAAGGGATTTTTCTTTGACAAACACCTCATAATAAATCTCAGCTGCTAACTTTTGAATATCTTCATTCTCAGGTAAAGTAGGTTTTTCAGCTTCAAGGGGTGGAAGTACTGGAGGATTAACGGTTGTTGATCCCCCACTTTCTCCTTGAGAAGTAGGCACCTTACAGGACAGAATAGTTATCAAAGCTATTATAGTAAATAACCAGATTGTTTTGACCTTGTTATTCATGAAAGTTTTCTCCTAAAAAACGTAATTACTTTTAGTTTTTTAAAGGTTTTTTTAGATTTAATTTAAAACTTTCTCTTAACAAAATATCATTATCTTATACTTTAATTGAATTTATATCATATTATATTTAACATTAAAAATAATCAACTCTTTAAATTAACATAGAAAAAACTCTCAAAAAGAGAGTCTTTTCTATGTTAAATCATTACTAGTAAAATATTTACAATCCAATTAAATAAAATTGATTTCTTATAAAGAAATATATTTCTTTAAAAATTCTTTAATCTTTTTTTGATATTCATCAAAACCACTAGTAGTAATACTATAAGCATGTTCAGCGCCCTCTACAGAATACAATTCAACTGTATTACCACTTTTCTCATAATGTCTTTGTGCATTTTCGGCCATATACATAGGCATAATTTTATCTTCTGTCCCTTGAATAATTAATAAAGGTAACCCTGACTTGGCATTTTCGAGATCTTTTTTCGTCAAACCTTCTGAAACCCTTAGACCTAATTCATCAAAAAGAATACCCTCAAATTCTTTCTCTACACGAAGCATTTCTTCTTGAGAAGAAATAAAAGGTGGGTCAACACTATTGACTAAATGATTAACAGCACCATTATCTTCTAAAAATTCTTTTAGTTCAGCAAAAACAGAATCGGCTACAATAGCTTTTACGTTATGATGAGAGTCTAAAAGAGAAGCCATTTTTAAAGCCGAAATAGCCCCTTGAGAAATACCAAAAACAACAATTTCTTGAGAAGGATCTCTGTTATGAATTTCTTTAACCCATTCTACAAGATCTTGTCCATCGCAAATTCCCACTGTTCTATGGTTAAAGTCACCCTCAGTTTTTGATCGACCATGACCTCTTAAATCAGGCGCAAGAACATTAAATCCCAACTCAGAAAAAACCCCTAAATGGGCTCCTATTTCACTACTATCTCCAGAAAGCCAATGAGCGACAATAGCTGTTTTTTTAGAATTACTATTGTCGGGATTAGGATAATACCACGCTTTCAAAACTGTTCCTTGTTTCTCTTGCTGTCTCGTAGGTTGAATTTCCCAACTTTCATAGGCAGAAATCCCCCAACCAGTTTTCCAGCTCGCATACCATCCTGCAGTTCCCCAAAGTAGACTTCTTTTGTGACGATCTGAATGTTGTTCTGGGGTATCAAAAGAAATTTGAGCTGGACGCAGACCTTCTTGCCAAGTTTCGATCACTCCCTTGTAAAGAGCAAGAGCTTTTTGTCGGTCTTCCTCTTGAGAAGAATTGATACTAAATTTTTCAATATTGGAGGATCCTAAAATTGTTGACTGTAAGTGACCAGAACCTTGAACTTTATTAGATGAGGGAACTTGGCAAGATTGAATCAATAATAAAAAAACAAGAAGACTGATAATAGAATACTTTTTCATAAAATTTTCCTAAAATTTAGATAGATAAAACATATTTTATATTTATCTTAAATGAATTGATTTAGAAAAATATTTAAAAGTAGTGAAAATGTCAAGTTTTAAAATCATTAAAACTTGATTGATATAAATTTTTAAACCTCATAAAAAAGCCAAGAGAACTTTTCTCAAAGGTTTGATTAAAAATTGCTTGCCTATTAAAAAGTGTTGAATTAGAATGAGAGCTTATATTTTTATTAGTAAAAATTTAAAAGGAGATTTTATGAAACGATACATTTATATCTTTGTTATTTTTTGTCTTTTTTTATCAGGATGTGCAACACTATCAACACCCACTCAATCTGAAATTGCGATACAGAATGAAGTAGATGCTATAGCTAATAAGAAATTTAAAGTAATGAAAATTTTAGATAAACATAAGTTTACTTCAGAAGACTCAGAAGAAATGCTAAATTCTCTTCAAGGTATTTGTGGCTCTAGAGATAAGCTTTTAAACATAAGTGCCGATTTGAGAAAAAAAATTTATGAATTAGATCAAAAAGAAACTTTTTCAAGAACCATGGCCTGGATTACTGCTGTAGGTACAGGTGTTTCTGTTTTGGCTGCTATCTTAACACCTATTTTAATTACAAATAGCATTAAAAATAGTAGTCAAAGTTATCCTTCCTATTATAATGGGTATCCTTCTTCTTCTCCCAGATATAGTGACCATTAAACAAAAAAATAACTGCTAGAGAAAAAAAGAAAAAAGAACTCATAAATTCTCTAGCTTCAAGAATATGAAATAGTAATGAATTTTTGAGATAAGATTTGACAGATTTGTATAAAATTCATTATCAAACCTCTCTTTTTTCTCTTTGAGATTTCATATATGAATGAAAAGAGAGAGATTTTCTTTAGAAACCCTCTCTCTTTTGTTAGCCTAAAACTAAGAAATTATCCTCTTTCTTTTAAGAAAACTTCCTGCCATTCGCAAAGTAGACAGTTCTTTAAGCTCATTAAGAGCTAAAACCATCTTCTTGTGAGTATCGCGTATTTCCCAATCAGCCAGTAAATATTCTTGTGGAAAGTAGTGAATCTTAAAGGCCTTAATAGCTGAAGTCAAATTTCTTACATCAAAACCAAAGTGTCCTAATGATTCTTGAAAATGAAATCCATTAGGAATTTTTTGGCTTTCATACTCTTCTGATTTTGGATAAAATCCAAACCCTAAATCAGCGAACCTTTGCCAAGGAAAAACAGGGCCAACATCAATCTTGCGAGAAGGCGCCACATCTGAATGAGAAACAAAATCATAAGGAGCGATGCGATAACGACTGGCTATATCTTGACACAAACTTAAAACAGACTGAATTTGATCTTCTGTAAAAGCTTCAAACTGACTACTACGAGCATTCCCTAAATTCACAATTTCTATTCCTATCGAAGAATGGTTCAGGTTGTCTTCTCCATTCCAATAAGAGCGACCTGCATGCCAAGCGCGCATCGATTCGTCAACTAACTGGTAGATTTTACCATCTCGATTCACAAGATAGTGAGCACTCACCTCTGTCGTTGGATTTCTTAAGGTGTTTTTAGATGATTCAAAATTTTCTGCTGTATAGTGCAAAACAACCTTATCAATAAACCCTTCTCTTTGATCGCAGTTAGGAGAAGGAAGCGCTATATATTTACTGTTCATAAAAACCTCCAAATATTCTAAGGAGAATTATGATAAAAAGAGAAGAGAAAGAAGTCGTCTTCCTTCTCTTCTCTTTTTATCATCGCTATGCGTAAAAAATAGTGAGAACTACTTATCGAATAATTGTGGTAAATGATAATCACAAAAAGCTTTATACGTCACTGGTAACCATTCTTTTACAATGTCAAGAAGCACTTGTGCATATTCTCTAATCTCATATTGAGCATGGGCATCAACTCTTAAACGAATAAAGTGGAGAAGGTTGTGTAGATCAATTTTCCAATAGAACTCTGTATAAACGTTAACAGGTAAAATAATACGAGCCAGTTCTTTAGCCAATCCCTCTCCTTGATCAATCAATTCTCTATACTTTTGAAGACACAATTCTGTTGTTTCTTTTAAAATTGCTTCCGCTTTTTGAGCTTTCTCTTCTGAGAGTAGTTCTCCTCTACCTTGTTTATTATCTTCAGATTGACTTCTCAGTTGATCTCTTGGTGGCAAATAGTAGTCGTCTTGCAACAGAGAATATCTCAGAGAATACTCATTCACACTAGCAGTTCTATGACGTAACCACTGGCGAGCCACAAAAATGGGAGCTTTCACGTGCAACTTAATCTCACACATTTCAAAGGGCGAGGTATGTTGATTCTTCATAAGATATCGCAACAATCTCTCATCTTGATCTTTACCTTTTGAGCCACTGCCATAAGAAATACGAGCTGCCTGAGTAATAGAATAATCTTCTCCCATAGTTTCAATAATACGAATAAATCCATGATCTAATACATCATACTTTTTCTCATTTAAAGGGTTATCTGACAAATGAACTCTCCTTATTATCTATAACTTTTTAACTCATAGATAATCTCTCTTTAAAAATTGACTAGGTCTTTCTGCTAGTTTGGCTATACCATAAATGAGATAACCCCTTCTTATCAACCATCTTAAAAGGCGATAAAAGACTCTATTGAGACTCTAAAATTTCATAAGATAAACTAATAGATCAAAAGAGCTGTAACAAAGAATTTTAAAAATTCTTTGTTGTCTTTTTGAGATCATGTTAGACTTGAAAAAGAGTTTTTCTTTTCTAGAAAAATTCTTAACTTCATAACACAGGAGAACCCTTATTTTATGAAACAAGATCTATCAGAAGAAGAGCAGAAAGAAAGAGAAGATCAACATCAAGAAAGTCTTTTAAAAGAAAATATTGACCCTAAAGTTAAACGTAAAACTCATGATGAACTCTTAGAAGAAGCCCAAAAAGCCCTTTTAAAAAGCGTTCAAAAAGTTCAACGTAACCATTATCCTGCTTATCATTTGGCTGCTCCGGCAGGATGGATGAATGATCCTAATGGCGTTATTTTTTATAAAAACTACTATCATGTTTTTTATCAACATACTCCCTCAAGCGCTTTAGAGACAGGAATTAAATGCTGGGGACATGCAAGGTCTCCTGATCTCATACACTGGGAACATCTGCCTTTAGCTTTAGTACCTAGCGAAGAATATGATCGAGATGGTTGTTTTTCTGGTTGTGCAGTGGTAGACAACAAAGGTCAACTAGTGATTCTCTACACAGGTCATCGAGTAGAAGAGTCACATATCAAAGAAGTTCAATGTTTAGCGGTGAGTGATGATGAGGAAGGCATCCACTTTCAAAAGAGAGGCGTTGTCATAAGCTTGCCTCCTGAAGAAGGAGTAGAGCATTTTAGAGACCCTCGTGTTTGGCAAGAAAAAGACCTTTGGCATATGATAGTTGGTTATAGAACTGATGATAATCAATCTAAAGGCCTAGGAAAGACAGCCCTTTACACAAGCTTTGATCTCTATAGTTGGCAGTTTCATTCTATTTTAGCTCAAGAAGATCCTAAGCTACCTGCAGGTAAACGAGCGTATATGTGGGAATGCCCTGATTTTTTTGCTTTAGATTCGCAACACGTTCTTCTCTACTCTCCGCAAGGTCTAGATCCTCATGGCTATTCTTATCGTAACCTTTATGAGAATGGCTATCTTTTAGGACAATGGAAAAATCAAAGTTTTACTCCTCAAACTACTTTTCAAGAAATTGACTTAGGTCATGATTTTTATGCCGCTCAGCATATAGAAGATCCTAAAGGGCGTCAACTTGTTATTGCATGGTTTGATATGTGGGAAAAAGAAAGAGAAAGCACTCAAGATGGCTGGGCTGGCATGATGAGTTTAATACGAGAAATGTCCATACAAGACAACCACATTCTTATGTCTCCTCCCAAAGAACTGGAAAAACTGCGCTTAAAAGAAGTTCATACAGATATTGCTACGTTAACTTCGCAAGAGAGAACTTTAGCTTTGGCAGAAGAAAAGTGTCAAGAAATGTATCTTGAGGTAGACCTCTCTCAAACCACCGCTCAAAGATGGGGCTTAAAGTTCCACATAGAACAACCTGAGCCTAAAGTCACCCATCTTTGGATAGACTCATCCCTTAAGAGAATTTTTTTAAGCCGTAATCAAAAGGCTGATTCACCTGAAGAATCAGAAGATTGTCGTAGCTGTCCTTTGCCTGAAACTTCTCTTTTATCACTTCGTATCTTTCTCGATAGACCTTCGTGTGAGGTATTTGTCGGAGATGGACAGTCTCAAGGTATTTTTGTCTTAAGCAGTCGTATCTTTCCTCATGAAAAAGCCAAGACACATATTCTATGGAGCGAAAAAGGATCTCTTGTTGTAAAAAAATGCCTTCAGTGGAATCTTAAAGATACTTTTGAGTTTACTTCTTTTTAATGAAGTTTTCTTAAAAAGATCTTTTAAGCGTTTTTATATACACATTGTGATCGTAAAGCACCCCACCTATACGTTCAACTTGAGAAAGCGTCTTTTTAAAGGTAAAACCACAACCTAAAGCGACACGACAGCTCGGTTCATTGGTAGGTATACAATGAATCTCAAACTCATTGAGTCTTTGTTTTGTGTGATAAAAGCTTATGAGCTTTTCTATCGCTAAGTTCATAAGACCTTTTTTTTGATATTCTTTCGCTAACCAATAACCTAAAGTAGCTTTATGATGAGACCAATCGATCGTATTTAAGGAAAGAACACCTATAGGCTGGCCTAAAAAAAGAAGAATATAGACCTTGCTTGTATTTTTTTGATGACGATACGCTTCTCTTTTGAGAAATAATGCGACATCTTGAGAGTGACAAAGATAGCGAGGCCATTCTAAAAATTGACTATAGTAAGGAATATCTAATTTTAAAAGCTCATAAAGACCCGAAGCGTACATTAAATGAGGAGAGGCTAAAACAAGAGAGGGATTAACCCTAAGAAAATCACTCTTATTTTGCCATCGACGGCCTTGAGAAAAAACCCGATAGTGTTTCAAAAGCCAACGCTTATCACAAACTTTTAATACTCTTAAAAATCCCTTTGTATTTTTTAAAAATTTCAAACCTTTTTGTGTTTTATACAATCTTTTCAGCGAAAGGGGTAAAGAACCTAATTTTTTCATGAAGATCTCCTTATTTTTAAATACTAATTTTAGGTAAAAAAAGACTCTCTTTTCGTAAAAAGAAAGTCTTCTGACTTAAACAAGAACGCCTAAGCAAGAGAAAAAGCTAAAGAAATAACCTACTCTTTAACAATATTTTTAGTTTGTCCTGTTGTGAGTATTTCGTGAAAATTATCATAGCTAATTTCTATCATATTTTTCAAGGCCTCATCAGTATTAGAACCCATATGTGGAGTCAGTAAAACACGTGGGTACATTTGAACAAACTCTTCTACAGCAGGATCTGACAAAGGTTGATCTTGTGAGAATTTTTTGAAGAAAATCTTCGACTCACAAGGTAAAACATCAGTGGCAAAACCCCTTAAATGGTTTGATTTAAGAGCTCTCAAAATAGCTTGATTATCTTGTAACTCTCCCCGAGCTGTATTAACTAAAATAGCCCCCTTCTTCATATGAGAGAGAAACTCATCATTCACCATAGCCTCATTTTTACCAGCAAAATAGGGTAAGTGCAAACTGACAATATCACTTTGAGCTAAAAGATCCTGCATTTCCACAAACTCAGCCACTTCTCTTGCCTGATCAGAAATATACACATCATAGCCTAAAATACGAGCGCCTAATCCTTTAAAAAGCTTGGCTTCTGTTAAACCAATACGACCCATACCTAATATACCTACCGTACAATTACGGATCTCTGGGCTAAACATCTCTTCATCCACAATAAAGTTCTTTTGAGAGGTACGCATAGTGGTATAGGCGGTATGTCTTAAAAGCATCATAGCTAAAGTTAGAGAAAGTTCTGCTACAGAATTAGGTGAATACGCCGGCACTCTCGCGACTATCATACCATAGCGTTCAGCTTCTTTCAGATCGATGTGATTATAACCGACAGTCCGAGTAAAGACATATTTAATACCATATTCGTGAAGTTTGGCTAAATTCTGCGCATCTCCCACACAGTTTCCTCTTAAAAGCACCCCATCCATCCCACGGGCTGTCTCTATATTATCATGGGTCAACAAATCTTGAACTAAATTGAGGGTATAATTATATTTGTTGAGGTTTTGAAAGTAACTAACCTCGTTGGGTCGCACACCATAACAAGCTATTTTCATCATTATTGTTTATCCTTTTATATAAGCAAAAATTTTTTATTCAGTTTCTCTTAAAACATCTCTGTTTTTAATGAAACAATCCTGAGGCTACTTGATGCAAAACCTCAAGAATCACAATCCATACAGGCATCAAAATAATAGAAACGACAGTAGAAATGAGAGAAGCATTCGAAGCAAGAAGCGCTTCTCGGTTAAAGCTAATCGCATAAGAAGCAACAACAGTGGCAGCAGGAGTGGCCATCATGATAATAATAGTAGCCAGAGCTTCATATTTAAGAGGCAACCAACCTAAAGAGATCAAAGCAAAAAGAATGACCAAGTTAATAATGGGCACAAGAATGACTTTGTTAAAACTGTAATACCAAGAAGTTTTATCACTGGCAGCCTTTTGAAAAGAAATTTCTCCCAAAGTAGAACCAATAGCTAACCACGCTAAAGGTGAAGCTAAATTGGCTAAATGCAAAATAGGTGAATAAAGCCAAGGCAAAGTCATATCAATACGTAAAAACCCATAACTTTGTAGACCGTTCTCTGTTGCGACCATGACCTGAGGTAAGCTCTCTTGAAAAATCCAAATAAAAAGACCTCCAAAAGTAGCTAAAACAATGGGGTTCACAAACATGGTTTTAATATTGTTCAATTCCATTTTAAGACCACTCATTTTCACATAGCCATAAGAATAGAGAAATACCCGATAACCTATGTTAAAAATAGAACTGTAAATAACCCCCTGAGCACCATAAATAGCACTAACAATGGGAATACCAAAGAAAGTTGTTGAACCAAAATCTGTTAATACTTGTAGAGTTGTACGACGATCTCCTTGATATCGATAATACATAAACGGAGTGATTAAAATTAAAAGAATATAGATCACAAATCCCCAAACAAGCACTCCCATACCTTGTGTTAGTTTTTCTGTATCAATAGACAACATAAAAGACTTAAACGCCAAAGCCGGTAAAGAAACAGAAAGAACCACTTTAGAGAGAATTTTTCCAAATTCACTCGTAAAAATATTCTTCTTTCTTAACCAAAAACCTAGACCAATAATAGAAATCGTTGAAAATACAGCATTTTGTACTTTGGTACTTGCAAACGTTTCGTAAATACTTTCCATTAAACTCATAAGAAACCTTCCCCTTTGTGAGTTATTAAATTAAAACATTCTCAATACAGACACTAACAAAAAAACATTCTCTAATACAAGATAAAACAAAAAGAAAAGTCTTGAAAAATCAATAAATTTTTCTTAAAAACATCTGAGAAAACGGTAGATCTTTCTTTTTATATTCTGCTATAGTAAATTGAAAAGTGGAGAAAAGAACATTTGATTAATGATCAATCAAACAATTAAATGTTAACTTAGATGTGTTTTTCTCTTATTTTTTAACAAAATATGGAGGCTCTATGAGATACCCTTTCAAAAAATATTTGGCTCAAATGATAATAACTGGATTAGGATTTTTCCTTTTATCTTCATGTATGGCAACCCCACCTGCTGTCATTCTTCTTGACCATGACTATCATCTTGTAATGGAAGATCAATGGGAAAGCTTTTCACCCGTTCCACAGGTTCCTTTCTTAACCTTAAGCCAAGATCCTCAAGCGAAAGAACAAATTGAAGTCTCTGTTTCAGGATTTGCCGGCGTGAATCGTTTTATAGGAAAAGGTCTTTTAGATACCGAAAGTAAAACTTTAACAGGTCTTGATCAATTAGCTACCTCTATGATGGCTGGACCAGAAAAAGAAATGAAATTAGAGACAGAGTTTTTAAGTATGCTAGCAAAAGTACAATCTTATAGCTTTCAAAAGGAAAAACTTATTCTCAAAGATGCTCAAGGTAATAGCTTAGGATCTTTTTTACCTTCGCCTCCTCATAAAGCTTCTGAGAAAGAGTAAAGAAAAGAAATCTTTTTAAAACCTCTCTTGAAAAAAAGAGGTTTTTCTCTTAGTCTTAACTTTTTGCCAAGTCTGATAAAAGAAACTTGGCAAGGGAGAAGGAGAGGTGGCTGAGTGGTTGAAGGCGACGGTCTCGAAAACCGTTGGGGGTTTATTGCCCCTCATGGGTTCAAATCCCATTCTCTCCGAAAGAGAGGTACCATAATATGAGGGAAACCTTTATGAAATGTCTTTTAGGACTTTGGTTAATTCCCCTATTCTTAATTAATGCTCAAGAAGCCACTTACCAAGGAGACTGGGATGGTTTAACCTATCCTTTTGATGTTCAAAATTGGACAATAGTCTTTAACCTGCCTCCTGCGTCTTCTGAAGATTCTCTGACAACTACTGAGAGTTTTCATAAATCAATGGATCTTTTGCTTGATGTAAGACACCTTTTAAAAGAAACTCTTATTCAACATGTTCAAATAGAAGTTATCTTTCGTGACCGATCTTCTCAACGAACTTTAGGGGCACAAGTATTACAGGGGTCATTTAACCCTCCTTTAGCCCCTCTTCCACAAACAAAAACTCTCGTATTAACCTTTGAACAAATGCTTAATATTCCTCTTTTTCAAATCCTTATGCGCCAAGGTACTTCTAATATAAGCTTAACCCTAAAAGTTCTTAAAGTGTATGATGCTCAAAACAAAGAAATTACCTTTAATCTTTAATAATTTGCCTAAGTCTTTAAAAGAAACTTTCCAACAGGCCACTTTTCAAGAACATTCAGTTCAAATCTATCTAGTAGATAATGAAAAAGTTCTTTTAATTGAACGAAAGAGAGGCATGGGAAAGGGTCTTATCAGCGGAGCCGGTGGCAAAAAAGAGGTGGGAGAAACTTCTGCAGAATCAGCTGTCAGAGAACTTCAAGAAGAGACAGGAATGATCACTTTCACTAACCATCTTCAACTTGTTGGTCAAATGTGGATTCACTGGCTGAAAGATGACCATTTTCTACAAGGAGATATTTTTATTTCTCATCAATTCTCAGGTGAGATTCAAGAAAGCCCAGAAGCAAAACCTTTTTGGTGTGACATTAACCAGATTCCTTTTCAAAAAATGTGGGGTGATGAAATCTTATGGCTTCATCCAGCCCTTCAAGGAGCTTCTTTTCAAGCCTATATTGTGAATAACGACGGTTACCTAAAGGAATACTTTTTAACTTGGTATCAGTAATGAAAAATACTTTTCCTTTATTTCTCAAATATTCATCTCATTATTTTCAGCTAACTTGACTTTTAAAGTCTCCCTATTTACTATGATCGCGAAGTTTTTTATATTCGCTTAATATCAAAAAGATTTTGGGAGAATTTTATGAGGAAATTAACCTTCCTAATGAGTCTATCTTTACTTATGTTAACACCCGTAGCTTGGTCTCAATCACTTAATTTGAAAGATCTACGTCACGAGTTTTATAGCAAAAGTACGTCTAGTCCACTCCAAAGAGAAAAATTATGGCACTCTCTTGCAAATCGAATGGTTGTTTTAAGAGAAAATATCAAAGAGAAAGATCTTGTCAACAACCTTAATATTCTTTCGTTAGCCACTCTTCTGCTTTTTACAGAAAATTATCCTGAATACTATGAAGACGATAGTGGTAACTACTTTATGAATGTGAGAGAACAAGCCAAAACTCACAAAATTTATGTAGAAGAACTTATGCAAAAGCAGAATGTCTCAGATAAAATCAAATTAGCTTATGCTCAGCTTCTATTTTCTTTCTTAAGTGCTACTCATCAAACAACGGTTCCTAGTGTTCTTTTTCATCCTGTTCAACACTTTTCAAGAGTTCATGATCATGAAAGATTACGATGGATAGCTGAAGAACTTCTAAAAAAAGATCCTTCTCAAGCTGAATATATGATACTTTATGGAGAATATCACCTTATTAAAACCTCTCATCGAAGTATCTCACATGCTCACATAGCCAATCGATATTTTGATCAGGCTCAAGAAATTTTAGAAAAAGAAAAAGATACAACGGATCTCTTTTGGTTGTATCTACTAAAAAATGTTCTTTTAATTAGAAGAGTTCAAGTAGATCAAGCCAAAGAGTATCTGGAAAAAGCTGAACAAATGTATCCTGATTCTTTTTTAGTCACTTTAGCTCGTGAATATTGGAAAAAAAATAAACCTGTACTCTAGAATAATAAAAGAGATGTACAAGAGAAGGTATTTTATATGAAATTAATAAGACTCATTTTTGGCTTGACATTAGCTATGCACTTAATAGTCATAAATTCTTTTTTATCAGCCCAAGAGAATAACTTAAAAGAAAAAGATTCTCAAAAGGCAAACCAAGAAGATAAAGCGATTCCCTATCAAATAGATTTGCCTACTATTAGCTTTGAAACAGACTATTATAACTGGTTAGCTCTGCCTATTGGTATTCAACTTAAGTATCAAAACTATTATATTCATCTGCGCTATCGCTACACTTTACCCTTTAATTTAAAACCTTCTGATATGACAAACTCAGGAGAGTTAATTACAGGTTTGAACTTTTATGGTTTGGATTTTAATAATAGCTTTGAAGTGGGAACTATCCGCTCTTATAAAAATGAAAAAAAACACCTTGGCAAATCATCCTATGAATCAGCTTTAGCGATTAAAGACTATATCAGCTTTAAACAACTGCTCTATGGTGATATTTCTAATCGTTTTGAACTAGCAGGAAAAGCAGGTCTAAAATACTATCTTGACTATAGTGAACTTTTTTATGATAGCGAAATAAGCGTAAGATACTTCAACAGACATGACTGGGGAGAATTTATTTCTGAGCTAGGGGCTTCTCAAGCTGATAAGCTTTCGCAAAAATCTTATGATGATCTTCATATGGAAAGCGGAAAAGCCTTTCAAATGTTTAGCATTGACTTAATCCCTGGCACACCACAATTAAGAAAATTTAATACAGCCGCTTTTCTTAACTTAGATTACCGCTTCTTTTTCTTAACACCTTTAGGGGGCAACTGGCGCAATGTCTATTTAGGGGCTAATGCTTTTTATGCTACAGGTTATCGTTTAGGTCAATACCGTCTTTTAGATGATTTAAAAGATTTTTGGTGGATTGGTGGACAAATTGGATTTATTCAAAATGATTCTTTAGTCTTTCATCTAGGGTTACTTTACGATAAAAACCAAAACTTTCAACTGAGTGCCTTTGGTAGTTATACTCCCTTTTCAGACTAACCTTAAAAAATCTCAAACATTAAAACAAAATTCATCTTTACTTTGTTATAAAAAGTCTTTTATGAAGAAAACCTTCTTAAAAGGCTTTCTTTTATAAAGAGAATACCCTAGAATGGTGGGAAATTTTTCTATTTATAAAAGGAGTTTCCCATGAAAAACAACTCAAAAACCTTAGGGGGCTGGTCTCTGCTTCCTTTTCTTGTTTTTATTTTTTTATATTTGGGCGTTCCCCTCTATCAAAGCTACCAAGGGAATCCTCATCCTCTCGCTCTCAAAGCTCCCATAGCTATGGCAACAGCTATTGCGATGGCCATGATGTTCTTCAGAGGAACTCTTAATGAAAAAGTAGATACTTTTATTAAAGGTTTAGGAAGTTATGAGATTGTCTATATTATTCTCACTCTTTTCTTAGCAGGGTCTTTTTCAGCTTTGACAACAGCTATTGGTGGGGTTGAAACTCTTACGAACTTAGGTTTGTCTTTTATGCCTTCGGAATATTTAATAGCTGGTATCTTTGTTATTACCTCTCTTGTGGCTGTGGCTACAGGTACCTCCGTTGGGTCTATTGCGGCTTTGGCCCCTATTGCTATTGAGTTGGCTGATAAAAGCCATTCTTCTTTAGCTTATGCCATGGCGGCTGTTATGGGCGGGGCTATGTTTGGTGATGGACTTTCCCTTATTTCTGATACCACCATTATTAGCTCACGCACCCAAGGTTGTGAGGGTGTTGATACCTTTAAATATAATTCTCTTTATGCAATACCTGCAGCCATTATGGCAACCTGTCTTTTTGCTTTTTTAGCAGAAACAGGTCAAGCCGACCTCTCACGAGATCTCAGCTACGATTTAGTCAAAGCATTGCCTTATTTGGCTATTTTTCTTCTCTCGATTCTTGGCTTTAATGTCATCTTTGTTTTTTTCTCAGGCATTGTTCTCAGCTTAGCTATTGGTGTGCATTATGGTATTTTCCCTCTTTTAGAAGGCAGTGAACAACTTTGGAAAGGTCTAACAAGTATGGATGAGATTGTCTATTTTGTGCTTCTTACAGGTGGGCTTTCTTCTCTTGTTGTGAAAGAAGAAGGATTTAAGTGGATTTTAAAAAAAATTACTTGCTTTATTTCTGGTAAAAAAAGTGCTGAAGTCTCTATTGCTCTTCTCTCATGGGTTCACGACTTAGCTATTGCTAATAATGGGGTCGCTATTTTAGTAACAGGAAATGTTGTTAAAAACCTCTCTGAAAAATATAAAATAGCTTCAGATAGAAGCTCGGCTCTTTTAGAATCTTTTACCTGCATCGCCCAAGGTTTTTTACCTTATGGTAGTCAGATGCTTTTAATGATGACTTTAACACAAGGAAGACTAAGTCTTTCAGAAATTTACCCTCTGCTTTTTTACCAAATTTGTCAGTTTATTCTCTTAAGTTTATCCATAGCAGGTTTAAAAGTAGAACTTTGGACAAAGATTTTTCTTCCTCATAGGTTTTTTAAAAAAATGATCCAAAAACCACAGTAAATTCTAAGTCTATTTCACAAAGGAGTCTCTCTATGCAAAACCCATCCCCTAAAGGCTGGTCATTAATTCCTTTCTTTATCTTTATCTCTCTTTATCTAGGTATAAGACTTTATCAAGAGAGCCATGGAAGTTCCCTTTCTATTAATGCCCCTATAGCCATGACAATTTCTATTGCCTTAGCCCTTATGTTTTTTAAAGGCAACTTGTCTGATAAAGTAGATACCCTTATTAAAGGATTAGGTCGTTATGAAATCATCTATATTGCTCTGACCCTTTTTCTCATGGGCGCTTTCTCTTCTCTTGTTAAGTCTATTGGAGGGGTAGAAACTCTTACAAATATGGGTCTCTCTTTTATGCCTAAAGGCTATCTAATAATGGGAATATTTATAATTACCTCTTTTATTGCCACAGCTTCAGGTACCTCTTTGGGTTCTATTGCCGCTCTCACTCCTATTGCTATTGAAATTGCTGACAAAAGCCAATCCTCTTTAGCTTGTGCTGTTGCCGCTGTTTTTGGAGGAGCTATGTTTGGTGATGGGCTTTCACTCATCTCAGATACCACCATTGTGAGTGCTCGCACACAAGGTTGCCAAACGATTCAAACTTTTAAACATAATGCTCTCTATGCCCTGCCGGCTGGTTTAGTAGCGGCTCTTCTCTTTGCCTTTTGGGGGCAAACAAATACTTCATCAAACATGGACTTAAATTTAGACCTTAGTTATGATCCTATTAAAGCTTTACCCTATCTCGCTTTATTTGCCCTCTCTATTATGGGATACAATGTTGTCTTTGTGTTTTTTGCGGGTATTATGTTAAGTTTAATCATAGGAGTCGCTTATGGCTATTTCTCAACTATTGACTCAACCCAAATCATTTGGCAAGGAATTTCTGAAATGAACGAAGTGACATATTTTGTGCTTCTCACAGGAGGATTGTCAGCTTTAATTGCTAAAGAAGGTGGCTTTAGATGGATTTTGAACCACGTTAAGAAGTTTGTTCACTCAAAGAGAAGCGCTGAAGTATGCATTGCCTCTCTAGCAGGTATTCATGATATAGTTATTGCTAACAATGGAGTTTCTATCTTAGCGACAGGTGATTTAATCAAAGAAGTGGCCAAAGAACATGGAATAGAACCCCAAAGAAGCTCATCTCTTTTAGAGTCTTATACCTGTATTGCCCAAAGCTTTTTGCCTTATGGTAACCAAATGCTTTTAACTTTAACGTTTACAGCCAATAGAATTTCACCTTTTGAGATTTTTCCTTTTCTTTTTTATGAAATGGCTCTCTTTAGCTTTTTAAGTCTTTCTATCATAGGATGGGATATAGCTATTTGGAGAAGTTGGATAACAAAAATTTTTCAGAGAAAACAACTGAAAAACTTTTAAACGATTCTTTGAAAAAGAGGAATAATAGCCTATGTACCGATTTTTTTTCGAGCTTGTCGATCGTACTTTTCGAATTTCTCAAAAGGGATCTTCTCTTACGCAAGAAACTTCCCTCGCTCTCAAACAATCGGGCTATGCTATTGTTCTAATTCTTGTCTCTTCTCAAATTCTCTCGGCTATGCAACTTCCTCTTTTGACAACAGCTCAAATCGCTTGTCTTATTTATGGTATAGGTTCCATTTTAATAGGTTTACAATCTCGTTATCCTTTTATTCTTATGCCCAACCTCCCTTCTCTTTTAGCCATTCATATGCTATTTTTTCAAACTCTCTCTCTTAATTGGATAACTATTTCTCAACAAATGTTTATAGCCAGCTTCTCTCTTTGGCTCATGATCTCTCTAGGCTGGTTAGAAACTCTCAATTCTCTTATCCCTCGATCTCTCAAAAGATCTTTCTTTGTTGGTTGTTGGCTTTTAGTTGTTTTGGGTAATCTAAGAGAATCTGGGCTTTTAGAATCTCAAGAGAATGGTATTTCTTTATTAGGAGAATTAACGTTTTCTTCGATTTTCTCTTTAATAGGATTAATCTTTGGTTCATTTTTGGTGAAAAACGCTTCTATGCAATTTATGTTAATCTTTTCGATTGTCTTCTCTGGTCTTTATTCTTTTTTTAGCTCTGAACCTTCTTTAGATCTACCCTCTTTCAATTCTTATACAAACAACCTTCAAATTGAAACTCTTTTTGGCTTTAAACTTTTAGGAGAAACTTCTCCTTTTAAGATTAGCAATTTACCAAATGTTTTAAGTTTTATCCTTATTTTAATTTTTTCTTTTTCTCACTTACTTTTTTTATGGATTGATAGACAAAAACTTCTTAACTCAAAATCCTTAGAACTATCAGAAAAATCCTCCTTTATCAATCAAATAAGTTTTGTAAATTGGCTTAGTACCCTTTGTGGTATGGGTTGGTCAACTTCTAGTGAAACTCGATTTTCCCATCAATATTCTCTTAGCCTTTCTTCTTTACCCGCTATCTTATCAGGGCTTCTTATCTTAGTCTCAGCTTTTCTTATGCCTTGGCTAACACAAATCCCAACCTTTATCTTAATAGTTCCTCTTATAATTGATAGTTTTTGGCTTTGTCAAATCTCTTTGCGAGAAATTCTCCAAAATCAAGAAGGTACTTTAGTCCCTTCATTTTTCTTAATTTTTCTCATTCCTCTCACTTTTAACTTAGCTATTATTATTAGCTGGGCTTGGTTAATCTACAGCTTACAGATCCTTCAAAAAAGAAAACTTCCTCAAGAAAAAGGGTGCTTTTGGCTACTTATCCTTTTAACTCTTGCCGTTCAAATAGGTACCAAAGTTAAAGTCTTGCTTTAATCTTTGACTTTATATATCCTTAGAGGAATACTAAGATTATATAAGGATGGTTTTGTGAAAAAATTTGCTTTTAGTTGGCTAATTTTAGCCTTAGTGAGTGTGATTTTTATCTCTTGTGGTTCACGTCCCAAGGGGTCTGAGGTAGTGGTTTCTCAATTTCTGAACGAATTGAAATCCCTTAACCTTAAACAAGAAACTCTTGCTCAATATATTGACAATTACAGCGATCAGCTTGATACCTTTAACCGTATTGCTAACATGAATGACTTTGAAGAAGCGAAACCTTTTTATAGCATTTACTTCGGAAATATGAGCTATAAATTTCTTTCTCAAGAGACTTCAGAAGCAGGAACTGTTGTAAAAACAGAAATCCGCAACGTAGGAAGCGACTCTTTCATGGAAAGATTCATGCAAGATGTTCTTAATAAATATCTTGATAGTACTTTAGGAAATTTAGAAAAATATTCTAATGCAACCGAAGAAGATAGAAAAATGATGAGTCAAGAGTCTGACAATTACTTAAAAACTCTTATCAATAGCTTTAAAATTCAAGAAAGTGATTTCATTACAAATGAATACAACTTTCTTGTCAAAAAAGATGAACAAGGGAAAGACAAAATTGTTCTCAATGATAAGATTGAAGGTGATCGTTTAGTTTCTCTTTTCATGCCAAGACCTAAAACAGAGTCTGGTGTTTCTGGCCATGAAAACCATTCACACGAAGGGGATTCTCATGAAAAAGAGGGTGACAAAGAAGTAATTAAAGAAACTCCTGAAGCAGCCACTATCTCACAGCCAAATAACGAGGCAACTGAGACAAAATCAGAACCAAAAAATGATCCAAAACAATCTGAGCCAAAAACTACTTCTCAAGAGTAGGCTTTTGTCTTTAAATCGTTAAACAAATAAAGAAAAATCCCAGGCCTTAAAAGCTTGGGATTTTTCTTTTTTCTTTTAATTTTGAAACCTGTAAAAGGTATTTCTCTTAAATACGTATTAAAAACCTTTTCTTATCTTAGCATGTAGGTGGATCATCGTTAGCACTTGTACTAGTAGACCCTACAGAGGGATCTTTACGAGAACCTTTACCACTCGATTTTGACCCTGCCTTGCCACCTAAAGAGCTTCCACTATGAATATCTTTAGAAGAAACTTCACAAGAAGATCCCCCTGATTGGCCACAACTAGCTTCATCATCACAATCTTCACCTTGACAACAACAACTTGATTGCCCCATACAGCAATTACATCCTCTATGCATCATAGATCCTCTCATACAAGGACAACTATTCATCATCATACAAGGATAACTATTCATCATCATACAAGGATAACTATTCATCATCATACAAGGATAACTATTCATCATCATACAAGGACAACTATTCATCATCATACAAGGACAACTATTCATCATCATGCTACCACATCCTCTATTCATCATAGATCCTCTCATACAAGGACAACTATTCATCATCATATTTCCACAAGAACCTGAATTATTCATCATACAGCCACATCCCATCATCGTATTTCCTCCTTTTGACAATTTAAACACTTTTTCTCTTTGCTACAGCATCCATTACCACAACTATGACAATGATATTGACAAGAATATTCATTGTTACAGCTATGATAACCATTCGTAGCTATCAGGTTAACAAACCCCATACTTTAAACCTCCTTAAATAGACCTACTTTTAGGATAGATCACTTTAAGAAAACGGTCAATAAAATTCAACTCTCTTTTAGCTATCTTAGCTGACCATAAAGGTGATTCCCAAAGACTGAGAGCATCATCCTCTAAAGGTAGATCAAAATCGCCTTGTATTTCTTTAGGTAAAACTTCAATCATTTTCCAAGCAAAATCTAATAAAATACACGCTTTTGAAAAAGAGAGATTACAACGAAAACAGCTCTCTTCTATGCTCCATAAAAGGCTCGCTAAAAAGACTTCTTTTAATAAGGGAAAAGGCAAATGATGTCTTAGATCTCTAGGGAGAGAAGGCAAGCGATACTCTTTACCCAAAATAAGAAAAGAAAATTCCTCTTGAGAAAAATCTATTCCTAAAAAAGGAATTTTCACACTTCGCAAAGAAGATACATCAGAAACCTGAGATATCGATTGAGAAAAGAGAAGACTGGCTTCTTGAGCACTAAGAAATAAAAGATAAAGATGAGGTAAGACTTTGCGAAATAAAGAAAAAGCTTGAGGTTCTAAATTTTCTGAAAATTCAGAACCTATCATAATTAAACGAATGGCGTAGGTACGTGAAAACTCAAGACTAACTTCTATAATCTTTTGACCTTCGTGAGTATTAAGCAAATACGTAGGAATCACAATATAGTCAATCCCTTTAAAATCTTCTCCTAAATAGGGTTCTTTTAAGACGGCTTGAGAAAAAGGAACTTGACTTGTTAACACCATAGAAGGGATAGCTGAGAGAGAGGCTGAGAGAGAAATGTTTTGAATAAGCTCATCAGATTGACGAAACGGAAATAAATCCCATGAAATCTCTTTTTCTTGGTAGACATCTTGAAGAGATTCTTCAAGAGATTCTTCATGAGAAATTAAAAGATGACCTTTAAGATTTAAGCGCTTGAGAAGAAAGTAAAGATAAGGGATCTCTCCTCCATAAGAATGGGTATGCAAAGGGTCTTGGGATGTTTGGCGAGAAGAAGTTCCCTGTGCAATCATCAGAAATCCTTCTTTCTTCATATATCCTCCTTTAGAAACTTTATGAAATCTTATATTCGTTTTATAAACCTTACGATGATTATCAAAATAAAACAAGTTATCAAAAGCCTTAGCTTTACAACCAATAACAAGATGCGATACACTCAAGTCAAATATGGGCAAACTTTTAAACAAAATCTTTAATAAAGTCTTCTCTCTTTCCTTTCGCTGTTCATATTATGGAATTGACACTCTTCAAATTGTCTCTTGGCAGATAGAAGGAAAAGTCGTTCAAATGCATCCCCAAAGAATTATTCTTCAAACTTCACAAAGACTTATTCTCATAACCTATGAAGAATCCTTTATGGGATCTTTTAGTCTTTTTTTAGCAAAAGAAAAATTTGATATTTTAGCTAGTAAATTGAAACTTAAAGATAGTTTCATTTTTAAAGGCCACAAGAATTGTCTTTTTTTTCAAAGAAATTCAATAAAAATTATTCTATTGAAAAAAAAGGCTCAAGTTATTTACTATGATGAACGATCTTATCTAAAAGAACCTTCTCAAGCCTCTATTAGCCAAACAAGTCAATTTCTTCTCTCTTTTTTTAACAAAAATTTTGATCTTTGGAAACCATCTCTGAATTTTTTAGAGTTTAAACCTGCCTCTCTTTCTGAATTTGTGAAAGGACTTACCCTTTCCTTTGAGACGGTATTTATTCCTGCTGATCTTCCTTTAAGAAAAAAATGGGAAGTTATAGAAGATTTCAGTCAGTTTATTGATAAAATATTTCAAAATTCTGAGTTAACTCAATACTCTTTAAAGGAATTGAGAGAATCATGGACCTTTCAAGGAGCTGTTTTAAAAATTCTCTTAAAAAATATTCTTGAAAATCACCCAACTTCTCCTGATTTAGATTTTCATTTTCCTTTATTACCTCAAGAATCTCTCTTATTAGGATATCTTTGGGCAATGCGAATTTGCTCAGGTGAAAGCAAAGATGGCCTTGCTGGTCAAGCCGACTTTATGGGACTTTGCACTTTTTTTTGGGGAAATTCTCCTGAATTAACCTCCTCTCTTTTTAAAGAAATTTTCTATTATATTGTGATAGATAAACCTATCTCTTGTATAAGAATTTTGAGAGATATCTTTAAGGAAGAACTAGCCTTAGAACAAAAACAAAAAATACTGAAAAACTTTTGCCAACAAGATAATGGACTAAGTGAAGAATTTTTAATAGGTTTAGCTATCTATCTTTTAAGAGAAGAGTTTCATAGCCTTTATTCAAAAGAAGAGCAAGAAATTCTTTTCTTAGCGCCAAAAGGTCACAGAAAACGGCTTTCCTGAGAGAAATACTTGTGATTTCCAAGGCTGAGAAAAAACACCTTGTACCCAAAACCCTTCATAACTTGATTGTCTTTTTAAAACCCATAGTCGCAGACCGCCTTCATTGGTAAGAACATCCCAAAGTTGATATAAAGAAATAGATAGGTCTTGAGGTGGGTTATCCCAAATAAGCCGCCAGCCCGAGATCTTAAAAGCAACCTCTTGATGTAAATCACAAGTTAAAGATCCTTGAGAAGGTGTTAATAGTTGTCTACCTCTTAAAGAAATTAAACGATAGCCTGTTACAAAAGGAGAATAGACACCTGCGCTTTCCCATAAAAGAGAGGGCAAAGTCTGACAATGACAAGAACTAGAAAGATTAGATAAATCGGTTGTTTTTTTCATAGCTTATGAGTATGATTTTTTCATGTATGGGCCTGTCTCGCTTTGTCGGTGTTTATCGACTTTGGCTGGAATATCGTTAGCTTATCTTTTTTTTAGTTGCTCTTCTCCTGAAAAAAATCTAAAACAACAAGAAGATTCTCAGGCTCTTTTAACAGCCTCTTTTTTTCATGAACCTTCGGCTAGCTCTTCTTTAGATATTTTTCATTATGAATGGATACTCATATCCCAAACAACTACTTGGCGATTATATTATGGCCTCTCTTATCAAAGGTGGCAAAAACCTCGATCTTTAAGCTTTTCTCATCTGTATTTTCTCTTACAACCTTTAGAATCTGATCTCTTATATCCTCAAAAAATTATTTTACAAAACCAGCAAAACAAAGAATGGCATTTTAGAGCTCTTAACGATGAGAAGGATCTAACACTATCCTATCAAAGTCATCATTTTCTTACATCCTCTTGGAGAGAAAAATCAAAAATATTGCTACAAGATTCTCTTCAAAAAGAGAATCCAGAAAAAAAGTTATTAGATAAGCCTCCTTTTAAGGGACGTGTGTATGTAGCTGAACCGACCTCAAATTCTCTTTTGGATTGGGGAGACCTTAGAAGACTTTATGAAGAGGCTTCTACCAATGAATCACCTTTTCGTTTTCTTTGGGAATATGAAACTATCACACCTCATAAAGTTTTAAGAGAACCTGATCGCACTATTTTTTCTCTGAACCTTCCCTCTGAAGCGATTCAAACTTTTATGACAACACTTAAAAAAGAGGGGATTTCGTAATTTTTTTTGTCTTTTCTTTCTCGATAATCGGCAAAAGAGATTCCCAAATTTGTTTGGCGCTCTCTTTTAAATCCGCTTCTACCCAAGGAGAAGATTCTATACGCCATAAAAAAGCCATGAAATGACCTAATTCCGTCTTTTGAAACTGTGTATTCCATTTTTGATTATGACAAAATTGATCAAATGTCATAAGTGCCCTCCTGTTGAGATTGTAAGATCCAAAGAATTTCTTTGAGATAAAAAATATCATAAAAAGCACATTGATTAAAAAGCCATTTTTCTACTTCTATCCATTCACTTTGTTTGGTTCTTTGAGCCAAAATTTTCCATATTTCATAGACTACTTTCTGGTTTTCCCACTGTTTTTTTTCCACTATAAGAGCTCCTCATTTTTAAAAGGATTACCATTTACCATAAAAAGACAGTTCATAAAATCTGTCTTGGTCTGTCTATGCTAAAAAGCTTTTTGTTGACAACTTATTGTGATAGGAAGTATTCTGAACAGGCAATAAAAATAATAGGGAGGATTTAAGAAAGTATGAAAACTATTGGTGATACGCTAGACCCTTTTTCTTTGATAGGCGCTAAGCCATTTTTTAGCCAACCAGTTCAAGAAGGAAAGTCTGCTTTTGAAATAATAACACAGGATTCTTTTAATGGATATTGGAAAGTCTTTTATTTTTATCCGAAAAATTTTACAGGTGTTTGCGCCTCTGAAATTCAAGTATTTAACCTTTCTATTAATGAATTCACAAAAAGAAATGCTATTCTAATGGCCTGTAATACAGAGTCTGAATATTCTCATTTAGCTTGGCGAAGAGAAGAAAAAAACCTTAATGATTTTTCTCATTATTCATTATCTGATCCTTCAGGAATATTAATTGACCAACTTGGCGTACGAGATACTAAAGCTAAAGTTGCCTTAAGAGCTACAGTTATTGTTAACCCAGAAGGAATTATTGAACATATTTCTCTTCTACCTTTACGATGCGGGAGAAGTGTTAAAGAAGTTGTGAGAATTCTCGATGCTTTACAATCAGACAAACCGACTTTATGTGAAAGACTAGCCAACCCTATGAACTAACAAAAACATAATAGATAAATTATTTTTATAATAAGAGAGGAAAGATTGACTCTTCCCTCTCTCTCGAGTTATTTTTCTTTAAATAACTCTTTTTTAATCATCAAGCCACTTTCTAATGGTTCTTCCTCGAGCATCTCTAAAGTTACCCATCGCAATCCTTATAAAGTCAACAAAAACCCCTATACCTAATAGACCAAGGCTAAACATCCAGAGAAGTCCTGTCAATATTTTACCTGCATAAAAGCGATGAACTCCTAACCAACCTGCAAACCAACAAAGAACTAAAGCCGCTAAACGGCCTTTATCTGAAACTTTTGACTTAGTAAACTCTTCTCCATTCATAAATAATACCTCTCTTATTTTGATAATCTTTTTAATACATTTTACTAAAGCTCCTCTGGCAAAAATACATTGGCACAGAGGAGCTAACCAGTCTCACGACCAGAGCAAAACTCAAAGTGAGTGAAGAAAATTTGATTAGTTTAAAGAAAAGAAACTCTTTTTTAAACGGCTGATTCTACCACACTTTCTTGAGATTCTTGATTATTCTCTTGGGTTTCTTGCGTATTGTCTTGTGAAAGAGCGTAAACACTAAAATGCTCACCTTCCATTCCCTTTCGACGAATAATATCACGCTTGATAGAGATTCTCAATCTTCTCTCATGTCCACCAGATCCACCTCTGGCATTTCTTTGAGAATTTCGCTCTTTAAGAGCGGCTGCCGCATCATCTATTTCGTCTGCTGAAATTTGATAAACCCAGAAATCTCCTTTAAACTCAGAAGAATTCTCTTGACCAAAAAAGTCAATAAACAAAACCTTAGCTCTATTTTCATCATAATGATAAGGCATTAGATCATAGGAAGTTCCACATGTTTTAACAAAGTAGCCTTCTTCTTCATCTACGTGATAAGCTTGAAAGCGACCACCCTTAGCTAAACGAGGTAATCCATAAGCCAAACTTAAAAGACCTCCACTAAGAACATCCGGTACAAGAACAGCTCTGCCGTACTTCTGAGAGAGAGTATTGAGTTCAACCCAAGACTCATACATCTTCACGAGAGAAGGAATATCCTCTTTTGTGAAATCTTGCAATATCATTGATTCATACTTGTATTCATTCATAAATTCACTCTAGCACCGATATAATAAAAAAACAAGCTTAAAAACACGTTTAAAGGAAGTTATTAAAATAAAAAAATAATTTTATGTCCAAAAAAAGAGCTTAAAGAGAAAAAAACTTATATATAGGTGCATCTTCTTGGCCTTTTCATTTATAACGAATGAGAAAAATCATAAAAATAAAACAAATCACAACAAAACAAAAAAAAGTTATCCTAATAAAATTTACAGTGGCTAATGAAGCTAAAATTTCCATAAAACTCCTTATTCTCTTATAAAACAATATCAAAAATAATAGTCTGTATTCTTTTAATGAAACTAAAGTTCAATTTAAACCTTTTAAAAAAAATATATCTATCAAACTAAAAAATCAAATTTCAATATTTTCTTAAATTTATCGTAAAAAACTTGTCATTTTCATAAACTATGATACACTAAATTGAGAGAAACTTCTTGAGAAAGAAAATCACCTAAGTCATAGCATTTTAAAGATATCAGGAGAGAGGGAGATGATAAAGCATCTTAGTATTTTCTTTCTTGTTGACTGATTAGATTAGTCTGCCCCCTTTATGTATCCTGACTTTCTAAGAAGTTTCTTTTATTTTTTTCTTTAAGGGATCTTAAAAGTGGTTCATCTCCTCCACTCTTAAGATCTCTTTTTTATACTCACTAAGATAATCCTCTCTAGATCTCTCTTTTAGCCTAGACAAAAAGTCTATTGTCATCTTAAAATGACTTGTTTAGCTATGTTTTTACACTATACTGGGAGAGTCAATGGCAACAAAGCAAGAAATAGATTCCTCTCTTATTGTCTTAGAAGATATCTCTTTTTCTCAAAAAAAACTAAGGATATTAGTCAATTTAAACTTCTTAGCGAAAGAAAAAGAGATTCACACTATCATCTATTCCTCACCTTTAGCCTATCGTTCTTTTGTAGGTATTTTAAGAGGTATCATTTCAAGCCAAAATTACCTAGGAAATTTCTATTTTCAATCAGAACCAAGAGTTTTTCAAACTCCTGAACAACCACTTTCCTTAGGTATTTACTCTTGTCTAGAAGAGCCCCTTATCATTTCTGAACTGAGTGTACAAGAGAATCTTTTTCTCCCAAATGCCTCTCAACAAGAAGATGAACTTATCAATTATGATAAAGAAGAAGGATTAACTTGGAAATGGATTCATTTCTTTCATTTGCCTTTCTCTCCTAATACCTTAGTAGAAGAAATTGAAGAACGCTACTATGCCTATCTTGAAGTGATTCGCCTGTTTCTTTTTCCTAAAAAACTCTTAATATTAAGCCAATTTGTTGTAGAATCTCTCACAGAAAGTGATCAAATTAAAGTTGCTCAAAAATTATGGGAAATCTCGAGAGAAGGAATAAGCATTTTATATTTTTGTGTTAACCCTCGATTTCTTTGGAAGTATACAACTCATATCAACGTACTCACAGGAGGAAAGATCGCTGGATCTTGGCATAAAGAGAGAGGTGAAAAAAATATTCCTCCTGAGCTAAGTTTATTACATGAAGAAATCAAGTTGCCTTTCTCTCAAAACCTAGACAGAAATAAAGAACCTCTTTTAATTTTTTACAACTGGCTTGGTCTTAAAAGAGACCAGTTTTCGGCTCAAAAAATTAACTTGAGTATTCATGAAGGAACTTTTTCTGTTATAGGAGGTTTAGAGAAAGAAAATCTTGAAGAACTCTCAAATATTTTTTCCGGTAATTCTCTCAATAGACAGCCCTTTTCTCTTGTTTTTCGAAGTAAACCTCTCAATTTTTACTCGCCCGCTGAAAGTTTACAAGAACGCATTGCTCTCATTTCAGAAGAATCGTCTTTGTTAGAAAATTTAAGTTTAGAAGAAAATATCTTTCTCAAAGCGGACACTTTTTTAGATGAACCTAAAAAGTTTATTCAAGAAAACCATAAATTTTTTCATCAACTTTGGATAAAACTTGCTTTGCCTCTACCTTCCCCAGATAAAGTTGTATCAGATCTTTCTTTAATTGAAGAACATTTTGTTCTTTTAGCTCAAGCGCTTATTCTCAAACCCGTACTTTTAGTCTTAAAAAATACAAGCTTAGAATTCAATGAAAGAGATAAATCACAATACTTTCAGGTTCTCAAAAATATTTCTCAAAATAACACTACAGTTCTTTTTTTGACATACCATCAATGGGATTACGCTCTGATAGAAGGTGATAAATTTTGGATTGGCAAAGAGAACTCTGTAGAAGAACTTCTCAAAACGAACCCTCTACCGGCTTTTGTCTTTAAAAGGAAAACCCATGCCTATTAATTTAGCTCTAAGACGCATCATATTTATAACTACCCTTTGTTTAGTCGTATTAACTTTACTCTTTTTTTCTCGCATTTCTACAAGATTTTTTTCTTTTGAAAACCTTAATCATCTTATTTATAAAACTTGCCTTTTAAGTATTCTTATTTGTGGATTCAGCAATATTCTAAATGTGGGTCGTATTGATTTTTCTGTTGGGGTGTCTGTCTTTTTTTTATCTTCTTTGTTGCGAACTCTTGATAGCGCTGGTAACTGGCCTACAGCTCTTTCTCTTATCTGTGTCTTAAGCCTATCTCTTTTTATAGCTCTTTGGCATCACTACTGGATTGATATTAAGAAAATGCCATCAACTTTTATTACGGGAATGACCATGTGTCTTCTTTTAAGTTTATCTGGATTATTCAAACCTTTTCTCTCTTTCTTTCCTAGAAATGAATTTTTCTATTCTTTAGCTTTTGCCCCACTCTCTGATATCTCTATCTATCTTTTAATCTCTGGATTTCTCTCTGGTTTTTTTCTTACTTACTACTTAAGAATAGCTTCTCGTGCTCAAAACAACCTAACAAGTGACCACTGGATTCCTTTTATTTTAATTATCATAACCCTAGCCAGTTTACTTATTACAGGACTTGTCAAAGTACACCAAATAATGAGTTTTCGGCTCATCATCTTTTTTGCCATTCTCTCTATTAGTCTCTTCTGGGGAATTGAGAGATTCTCTCGTCTGGGAAGAAGAATTAATGTTATTGGTTGTCATTCAAAAACTGCCTACTTACTAGGAATTCCTGTCTTAAAGGTAAGAAGACAATTATGGATTATCATGGGACTTTTAGTTTTTGTTGTTAGTCTTTTTTATAGAGAAATTCAAATACCTAAAACTTCTTTTGAGGCTTTTTCTTTTGAAGCTATTTTATTAAGTGCCAGTTTCTTAGGGAACATAGGCCAATATAACAATAAAAAAAGACATCGTCGATTTTTGCGTTCTCTTAAAGGCATTGTCATATTAGTTATCATGGAGAATATTCTTATCCATTTTCACTTTTCTAGAGAATCTATCTTGTGGCTATCTTGTGGTATTATGTTTATATCCATTCAGTTCTCTCCTTATCAAAAAAATCCTATTCGATAGATAAATTTTGAATTTTCTGGCAATTCAAACAATTTTTTTCTTTTCAAAATAAGAATTTTGTTATACAATGGATGACAATGCAAGAAAGCAGATAGGAGATTTTATGAAAAAAACATGTATTATAGGTCTATTGGCTTCTCTTATCTCTTTAGGTAGCTGTGCCACATCTCCTAAAGAGAAACCCATTGAGAAAAAGGTAGAAACCACTAAACAAGTAGTGAAACCTGTTAATGAAGATCTTCACATTAAGTAATATATCATTCAAAAAAACGACTCTATTTAATATCTAAGAAACAAAGAGCCCTCTCATTTTTCATGAGAGGGTTTTTTTACTATCTCAACATTTTAGCCGCTTTTAAAAAAGATTGAAATAAAGGATGAGGAGCTAAAGGCTTAGATTGGAATTCAGGATGAAACTGACAAGCTATAAACCAAGGATGAGAAGGCAATTCAACAATTTCAGCTAAATGATGAAAAGGACAAATACCAGAAAAGACTAAACCTTTTGCCTCAAGAGATTGACGATAATCGTTGTTAAATTCATATCTATGGCGATGTCTTTCTGAGATAGAGAGCTTACCATAAATTTGATGAGCTTTGGAACCTTCTTGTAATTGACATTCATAAGCTCCCAATCGCATTGTTCCCCCTTTAACAACATCCTTTTGAGAGGCCATTAAATCAACAACAAAGTCTCCTTTTTCAGAAAATTCACGAGAGGTTGCCTCCACTAACCCTGCCACATAACGAGCATATTCAATAACCGTTAACTGCATACCAAGACAAATGCCAAAGAAAGGAATACCTTGATGACGAGCATAAGAAATAGCTTGAATTTTTCCTTCTGTGCCTCTTTTGCCAAATCCTCCTGGTATAAGAATTGCCTGTACTCCTGATAAAAGACTTTCGGCTGATTGACTTTCAATCTCTTCAGAGTCTACATATTTTACATTCACACGTATTTCTAAAGCCATCCCTGCATGAGTAAGGGCTTCTGAAAGGGATTTATAAGACTCTTTAATATCTACATATTTTCCGACAATAGCAATAAGCACCTCTCCTTGAATAGGATGACGAAAAGCATGAACAACCCGTTCCCAATCTTTGAGAGAAGGCTCTTTAGGAGAAGAGAGATGAAATTTTGAGAGAATTAAAGTATCTAAATTTTGAGAATGTAAATGCAAAGGAATCTGATAAATGCAATCCATATCAGGCACACTAATCACTTCTTCTCTTCTCAGAGAACAGCTAGAAGCAATCTTATCACAAATCTCTTGGGGCAAAGATTCATGAGAACGACAAAAGAGCAAATCTGGCTGTATCCCAATTTTTCGCAAATCACCTACTGAGTGTTGAGTTGGTTTTGTTTTAATCTCACCAGCTGTCTCAATATAAGGCACATAAGTTGTATGGGCATAAACCACTTGGTCGCTACCTAACTCATAGCGTACTTGTCGAATCGCTTCTAAGAAAGGTAAAGATTCAATATCTCCTACAGTTCCTCCTACTTCAACAATAGCAATATCGACTTCTTGGGCATAAGAGAAAATTCTCTCTTTAATAGCATCTGTAATATGAGGCACAACTTGGATAGTGCCTCCTAAATAATCCCCTTTTCTTTCTTTTTGAATAACTGAAAAATAGACTTGTCCTGTTGTAAAGTTGCTTTTGCGAGAAAGAGGCACAGAGGTAAAACGCTCATAATGCCCTAAATCTAAATCTGTTTCAGCCCCATCATGAGTCACAAAAACTTCACCATGCTGAAAAGGTGACATAGTGCCTGAATCAACATTAAGATAAGGATCCATCTTTTGTAAACTGACTTTGAACCCTCTTGCCTCTAAAAGAGCCCCCAAAGATGATGCTAAAACGCCCTTCCCAATAGAAGAGATGACTCCTCCTGTCACAAATACAAACTTTGTTTTCACTGCCCTTTCCCCTTTTCTCCATAACAAAATCTGTTTTTAGCATATTTAAAAAATATTATCAATTTAGTCTTGTGTAAGAGAGAGAAAATTTTATAAGTTTCAAAAGAACCTTTCCTCAGCAAATCCTAACAAAAGAGAGAAATTTCATGGCTTCTATTAGAATTTTTTGTGCTACTCATATCCCTATCCCATCATTTCAAGCCCCTTTTATAGAAATCATCCAAGTAGGAGCGGCTCAATCATCCTCTTCTTTAGATTATGACCTGAAAGATAATACCTATGATAATATTAGTGCCAAAAATGATCGCTACAATGAACTAACTGCTTTGTATTGGGCTTGGAAAAATGATAAGAGTGACTATGTAGGGCTTTTTCACTACAGACGCCATTTAAATTTAAACCCTGATTTTAAAAGCCAAAAGCATGATTCTTCTGAACACGTTTTTGCCTATATTGATCAAGACTATCTCTCTCAAGCCGGTTTCAAAAATCAAGAAACACTCTCTCACTTTATTGAACAATATGATTTAATTCTTCCTGAGCCTTATGATAGCCATCACGCAGGCATTCGCCATAACTTAGCGTACTTTCAGCAATCAGCGTATCATAAAGAAGAGTTTTTTCATTCCATTTTAGAGAAAATTCGCTCTCAAACACCCGCTCTTTCTCCTTTCATAAAAGACCATTTACAAGATCATAAAGCCTATTATTGCCAACTCTTTATTATGAAACGAGAACTTCTAGAGGAATATTGTCAGTGGCTTTTTCCTTTATTAGCCGAATTAGAAAATACAATTGATTACACTCAACTTTCTATCAATGAAGCGAGAGCTTTGGGATTTATCGCAGAAAGACTTTTTGATATTTATGTTCGCTATCTCAAAGCTCGCCGTCCAAATCTTCGATGGTGTGAAAGGCCTAAAATGTTTATCCAATATCCTCAAGGAGAAGAAACTCTAAAGCCTGCTTTTTCTGAAAACTCTTTGACTATTGTTTCTAGCACAGATCAGAATTATCTACCTTATGCTTCTGTTTGGTTAGAGTCTTTGTTAAACCAAATACAACCTTCTCTCAACTATGACATTATCCTTATGCACGATGGTCTTTTAAGCGAAGGTATGTCTCTTTTGCAAAGTCAAGTAACCCAAAAAGAAAATGTCTCTTTGCGATTTTGGGAAGTTTCTCATCTGTTTTGGCAAAAAAATATCCCTCAAAAAGACCATATTTCTGCTTCTACTTGCTATAGGCTCAAAATTCCCCAGTGTTTTAAAGATCATTCCTATGTCATTTATTTAGATATTGACATGATTATTTTAGAAGACCTCTCTCAACTAATCCCTCAACCTTCTTCTAGTGAACCACATCCTTCTTGGCTTATAAAAGCCCCTTTAGATATTAATGTGCAAAGTCTTCTCAAAAAAAAGTCTCAAGTGGTTTTCCCTTTCTTTCAAGGTACACTTAAAGAATATTTACAAAGCTACTTACAACTCTCTCAACCCTTTGCCTATTTTCAAGCGAGTTGTCTTGTTTTTAACATGAGAGAATTAGCTCAAACAACAATAGCTCAGCAGATAGAACAAGAGATTATCCAAGTAAAGACCTTTCAGTGGATGGATCAAGACATTCTCAATAAGGTTTTTTCCCCTTATCCAGGAGAAATTTTGGCTCTGCGTTGGAATATTATCCCTGATATGGAGAATAACTTTAAAGAAACTTTGCCATCACATATATATCAAGAATATCAAAAATCTCTTGTCACTGCAGCTATCATTCATTATGCAGGGCCTATAAAGCCTTGGCAAAACCCTGAATCACCTTTAGCTCTGTTTTGGTGGAAAATTGCTCAAAAGACTCCCTTTTTTGCTCTTCTCTTAAGCCAAATACATTCTCCCACCACTCAAAAGAAAAAATCGTCTCTCTTTAGGGCTATTCAAAAACGTTTTCCTTCAGAGACAAAACTGGGATTTTTCTTAAGACAAGTGCGTAATTTTTTGAGACGATTCAAACCTTAGAATAAATTTGAGCGATAATAAAAACCTCTTTTTTAGGAAAGGTTTTTGTAGAGCTTTCTCAAAGACCATGTCTGATAAAAAGTAAGCCAAGAGATCTTTATAAACCGACTTGCTTGAATAGAAGCTACACCTGTTGTGCGATCTTTAAAAGGAACTACTTGTTGAAAAACTCTCGCTTTCGTTTGGCAAGATATACCACTAATGACCAAATTAGGAGCAAAAGTTTGGAGAGGAATGGCTTGATAAAAAGACTGCCAATAAGAAGATCGCATAAGTCGATACGGACAGTTCACATCCTTAATACAACGACCATAGCAGAAACCGACTATCCAACGAGAGGCTATGCTCATCATCTTTCGGCCTAAGCTTTGCACTCTTCCTTGACGAATGCCTATCAACAAATCAAAATCTTGGCGGTTTTTCCAAAAATCCTTAAAAAAGTATGGCTTCATTTCATGATCTCCATCCACTTGAAAAACCCATTCTGCCATCTGAGAGGCTTCTTGGTAACCTCTTAAAATGGTACTACCATGACCACTATTAGGCTTATTAATAACACAAACTTGAGATAAAGACTTTTGAAGATTCTCAAGACGCAATAAGCTTTCATCTCGAGAACCATCATTGTAAACCCTAATCTGATAGGTTATTTTAAGAGAAGAGAGAGCATTGTTCCACTCTTCAACAACCTTTGTAATAATTTCTTCTTCATTATAAACAGGAATAACCACTACTAAGTCAAATTTTTTTGACATATATTTTTGCCTCTTTTTTAGTCTATGTATCGATATTTTTAAAATTAAGAAAAACGAAAAGTAATAAAACGATTGGCTAAAAACTGAAAGCCAACCACCAAAGGAATACTGATGAGCTTAGCTAACATATAAGAATATGAATTATGAGATACCAAAAACC
Organism: Eudonia mercurella; assembly: GCA_963082485.1. NCBI lineage: Eukaryota > Metazoa > Arthropoda > Insecta > Lepidoptera > Crambidae > Eudonia > Eudonia mercurella. The sequence goes on from CAUJAO010000214.1 coordinate 66,223, forward strand.
ATAAAATACCTGCTGAAAGCCCATAACCTAAAAAAGCCACACTAAAAAAGAGTAACATTCTTCTAAGAAAAAATGTTTTAGCTTGAAAGTTTATGTAATAATTGAGCAGAAAGCTTACCAAAACTCCTAATCCTACACTCATCAAATTGGCCTTTTGATAATGATAGTAAAAAACATTTTTGAGAAAAAAGAAAGAAAAATAATCTAAAGTGGCACAAAAACTACCAATAACTAAGTAAAGAAATAAGTGTCTATCAATTATACGAAACCCTTGCCAAATCTTTCTTTTAAAACGAAAGAAAGCTTTTATACCAAGACTTAAAATTTGATGTAACATAGATTATTTCCTTTCTAAGACAAGAAGAACATTGTCATTAACTCTCACAATTTGTCTCTTATACGTATAATGATCACATATCCACTGACTTAACGTGACAAAGAAAGAAAATTTCTCTTTAAAGAGATCGTTCCATAAAGGAACTGAATATGTATCTTCAAAAGATCGAGCTCGTCGCTCTAAAGATTCTACAGAAAGAGGCCTTTCAGGCGAATGAAAATAGGGTTTAAAACCTTCTTTGAGAAAACTTTGATAAGTTTTTTCTAAAATATCTGTGTAGATAAGCCAAAACTTCACAGGCATAATCATGAAATTCTTATCATTCAATAAAAAAGAAGTCATCATCGAATTATTTTTATTGAGATCCTCTTCTATTTTTGCTATAGAAGTCACATACCCCAATCTATTAGTTATGCATCTATTACCTGTATCTAAAAAAAGATAACGAGGTTTATCCTCTTCTAAATCTTTTAAAAATTGATCCAAATGAGCATCTAGTCTGGGAGCGATAACTTGTGAATAAGGGTAGGAAAAAAGACCCCCTAGCCAAGCTTCTCTACCTGAAGCTTTCACGCCTTTAAAAAAAGAAACCTCAGGAAGTTGAGAAAGTTCTGCGATATGATTATCAGCCTGAGAGGAGGAGAGAAAATCACTAACCTCTAAAGAAGAAGAATCAAAAGAAGAAAAAGACTGATCTTCTTGAGGAGGATAAACAAAACGAAGCGTTAACCCTAATATCCAAGGAAAGATGACCAAACAAGAAAATCCTACGAGTGATAGTTTTTGAAGAAACCTTTGATGTTTTAAATTTTTCATATTCAACCAAACCCAAACAACAGAAAGGGATAAAAGAGCCTGTCGAATAAAGAAATAATGATGGTATTGTCTTCCTGTTGAGAAAAAGGAAAAAACATCTACGACCATCATAGAAAGCAAAAGCATTAACCCTTTTGAGAAAAAAGAAGTTTTATCTTTGAAAAGATTTTTTTGAGTTAACAAGAAAATAATAAAACAAAAAGTGAGTAAAGCCACATAATCATAACCTGTAAAATAATAATAGTAGCCATGTTCACGAATGATTGTAGTACCCAGATATTCAAAGTTAAAGCGAAAACCATAATCCCATAAATCTTTTAAAGCTCCTGAATAGGCAAAATAGCTTATAATCAAGATTGAAAGCAAACAGGCTGGTAAAGCACAGACAAGAAGTTTCTTTATGAAGAAATGAAACCCTTTTTGAGAGTCTTTATAAGCTAGAACTAAAAAGAGAGGCACTAAAGCCAATACAGAGTTTGATTGCATCCAGAAAGTCAAAGCCCATAAAAGACCTAAACCAAACCCAAGAGATGGTCTACGATAAGCGATAACAACACTCCACATGATAAAAAGTGATGTCCAAAATCGTGAATAAAGTGGTTTAGTTTCTGTCTCAAAACCTTTAGCTTTAATAAGCTCACTAACAAGGATTTCTCTTAAAGGGGAAAAAGCCCATAAAAGACCAATCACTAACAAAGGGGCTACCTTAGCCTGTACATTAGAAAAATTCTTTTCTCTTAAGGTATTTCTCAAATATACACTAAAACTTGCCATAAACGCTGAGAGAAACCCTAAAAACAATAAAGGATTTAATTGATAAAGAGCATTCACAACATATACAAGAGGTTGCTTATGATCAAAGCCATCACGATAAGGAACATATCCTTTGATAAGCAAGTTCGCTATAGCCCCAAAAACTTTTACATCAGCCTCAGTTTTAATAAAAGGCCAACAAAAATAAAAGGCTAAAACCAACCAAGTCACTGCAAAATAAAAACAAAAAAGCCACCATTTTTCTTTATTAGGTGTATTGATCAACATTATTTGAACTCCTTATATTTATAATGAGGTTTAAAAAATCTCTAACAAAAATAATATACTCTATTAACTATACCAATAAACAATATATTGATATTTAAGTATAGTATCTCAAGATTTTAGTTAAGTTGAAAAGAATCTCAAAAATTTAGAATCTAAAAAAACTTATTCTTAAGTAGAGGCTAGTCATATTTAAGAAAGTGTATTAAAATGATTTCAAGATGTGGTGAGATAGTTTAACTAAGTCATCACTCAAAAACTTAAAAGGAGTTTTATATGTTAAGAAGATCGGCATCGACGATTATACTTCTACTCATTATGGGACTTGGTTCTTCTTTGGCTTTTGGAGAAACCCGTTCTAAAAATGGACCACCTGTCAGAGGATATGCACCTTATTTGTACCAAATGACAAAAAAGGTTCATGAACTAGGTTTTATCTTTAGCTCTTCAGCTGTTTATTTAGAATCTGAAGATTTTGGCGGAACAGTTTATAGCCCTATGATAGGACTTACTTATGAGTATAATATAAACCCTTATGTCTCATGGTATAGCGAAATTAATGGAACTTACAGTCCTTTCATTAAAAGAAAAGATTTCTCAGGAGAGAAGCTAGACTTTACTACAGCTACTCAAATGAGTGCTTCTTTTTTAACAGGAGCAAGAGCTCATCCCTGGGAAAACTGGGTGTATTTCGGAACGGGTGTAGGATTTCGCTACTTTCAAGCTATCCCCTCAGGTGATCTAAAAGAAGGTGGAATGGGATTGAGCCCTCAATTCTACTTTGATGCTGGTTTGAGTTTTCCTATGAAAAACTTAAACTTTGAAGTAGGTTACCGATTTAGAGGTAGTCTTATGGGAAGTCCCCTTCAAAAATACTTTGATAAGCCTAGTGACCCTACAGCCAATGTTAATATTGGAGAGGTTGTCTTTAGATTAAGTATTCCTATCGGTGAAGAAACTCGGACAGAAGAGCAAAAATGGCTCGACCCAAGAGGAAACTACGATAACCAGACTAAAGCAGGAACAAATAATACACCTCAAAATCAAGGGGTCAGTAGTTAATAGCCCAAATCCAACACCTAGTGTTGGTAATGGGGATAGACAAGATACGCAAGGGAAAAAAGCAGAGAGCCCATCTTCTAATTCGATAAAGGCTGATTCTCAAAAAGAAGAAGAAGCAATATCCCATGAAGAAGTGGTAAGAGATACACAAGTTGCTGATATTAATATCATTTTTACTCAGCAAGAAACGCAAATTACAAGCGAAATTGTACGCTCTCAGCTAGATAAACTTATTGGATTTGTTAAAGCACGAAATCCTGAGTATGTTGTTGTTAAAGGATTGTTTTATAAAGGCAATCAAGAACAGCAAGAAAAAACAGCCGCTCAAAGTCGTGCTAAGGCCGTAGGTCAGTATCTTAGCCAAAATGGCATTAAAGATGTTCAAGTTGATACAGTGGGAATTAATCTTTCCCCAGATAAGGTCAACAAGAATCAAAGACAAGTTCAAGTCTTTATTCCTTGATAATATAGTCTAAACCCCATTTTTATTGAGGGAAATCTCTAAAAGAGGTTTCCCTTTTTTTATGAATAAAATACAATTTTAGAATAAGACAGACTTTCTATCTCTTTACCAAACCTAAGAAAGAGCTTAAACTGAGAGAAAGTATAAAAGAAACTTATTAAAAGGTTTATCGTAAGCCTGAGAGAAGATCCCTTATAACTAAGATTCATCTCTATTCAAAAAAAGAACTTTTGTGTTTAAAAAAAGGAAGGATATATCATGAAAATTGTGAGTGTTTGTCAAAACGGTTTAGGAACAAGCCTTATTATGAAAATGAATTTAGAAAAAGTTTGTCAAGAATTAGAACTCTCTGCTCAAATTCAACATATGTCTTTAGAATCAGCTACGAAAGCCCAAGCTGAACTATGGGTAGCCTCTCAAGAAATTGCTCACCATCTAAAGGAAATGAAAAAAGAACCTATCATGATTTTAGAGAACCTTGTTGATAGAAAAACTATGAAAGAATTTCTTACTCACTATTTAAAAGAAAAAACTCCCTAGTTTTTACTAATAAAAACCCCTTTAACGATTAGACAAACTTGGATCGCTTGCTTTTCAAAGGGGTTTTTATTAGAGTGATCTCTTATCGTTAACTAAAAGGTCTCTCCTTATGAAACTGCGTGATTTAATAAATGACAAATTTATACTATTGGTTGAAAATTGTCCTTCTTGTGTTGATGAAGCTCTTTTTTTGTGTGCCAAACAACTTTTAAAGCAAGATAAAATTACCAGACAATATATAGAAGATCTTCAAGAAGCTCACAAAAGACTAGGCCCTTACTATGTAGTAGCCCCAGATTTAGCTATTCCTCATACAGACTGTAAAAGAGGCGTTAAAGATCTCGCTTTACAGGTCACTATTTTTCGTAAAGGAATGAACTTTCATTCTAAAATAAGTCCTAAGGTATACTTAGCCTTCACTTTAGTGTCTCCTGATACATTTTCTTTAGTAGCTGTTGTGGAAAATCTTTTTGAACTTTTTGAAAAAGAAGAGGATTTACAAAAACTCAAATCCTCTCAAACGGCTAAAGAAGCTCTTGATATTCTCAAACAATATTAAAAAAAATATCTATTTTTTTATATAAGATCATAAATACTCTGCCAAATACACTCTAAAAGACAATACATATGATTAGGTATTCTCCCCTGTGATTTTTGCAAGAGGAGAGAAGAAACAATTTCTGCGAGAGCCGTCTCTTGTTCTAAAAGAAGCAACTCTTGAGGTCTACCTACAAGAGTTGTTCCTACTTTAAAGTGAAAATAAGAAGGCAGTTTCTTAAAATGGACAAACTGCGTCTTAAAGGCCTTCCATTCTTGCCAATAAACAATAAGAAATCCTAATTGGCGACTTTTTTTTTCAGATCTAATGCTTTTTCTTCAATATACGCACTTAAAAGTCTTCCCCAAACTAAAAGAAAATCTCCTTGCATCCATTCAACTAATTGAGGTTTAGTAAAAGCTGTTTTTTCATCTTTTGAAAAGACGCGTGTCTTCAATTCAACAGAGTCACTAAGAAAAATTTGAGAACATAATTTTAAAAAAAATTCTTTTACTTGAAAAAGAGATCTCTCTGCTTGTTCTAATTCTTCTTCATTTTGTGCTTTCTGACAAACTGATTGAAAGAATTCTTCTGTCTCTCGATAAGCCCCCCAACGCAATCTAAGTGATCTGACCTGTTGTGAAGAGATTCCCTCTAAAGAAATGCAAAAATCAAAAGAAATCTCACCTATAGGTAAAGATAATTGTAAAAGCGATCCTACTTCATCCATATATATTTTTTTCATGATAATAACTCACTTTCATAATAATCATGATTTAAAAGAATAAAAGACGACTCTACACTCACAGGCGCATCAAAGCTGACTACGGCTTGAGAAGAAACCTCACTTGAGATTTCATTGTTAGTAAGATATCCTTCAAAACTCATAATAGTCGCCAGCTCTTCTTGAGAAGGATCACCTAAAGAAACTAAAAAGAAAAACCGAAGACTTTCTACCTTTGCTTTTCGATACGTTTTCAGTTGTCCTTGTTTTTGTGCAATGAGATCAAATTGATTGTTAAATAAAAGATAACTAAAAGACTCCTCTTCTCTGTCAAACGGAGTAGGAAACAAAGCTGTAATTTCAGCCTTTTGATCAACCTGCTTGAGAGGAATAATAAAAGATCCTTGGCTATTGTTGATAGTTTGTACTTGTCTTTCCGCCTGAATACGATAGCCCCCTTGACACATTTCTCCTATAGGATAGAATTCTAAAATATCTCCTTGAGAAAGATTTTCACATAAAGTTTTAGCCTCACGAGAAGCCTGATATAAAAAGACTAATTGATCATAGTCTTTTTTTGTGGAACTATCCGATTCTAAATAGGTTCCCCAAAGAGGTGAGGTTTGGGAAAGTCTTTTAAAGCGAAAAAATCCTTCTTGTATTTCACTAAAAAGAGGCTTTGTTTTTTCCTTTCCTTTATTGAGAATTTTTGAAGCAGATGAAAAAACAGTTTCTTTTACTTTTGATGATCCTTTTTTAAGTGCCTCAGACTCAGACATCCAAGCTTGATAAGCTAAAGAAATCTCCTCATACGTATAACTTATACGCCAAGACTCTCCTGAAATCCATAATCCCACATTGTCTATATTTTTAATAAATCGTGCCATAGATTCTCCCTTTCTTTTGTCTTTTTTCTCTAAAATTCTTCTAAAATTAAACCTAAAGCTTCTATGACAATGCCAGAACAACCTATAAGCGTTTCATAAAGCCAAGGATTTTCTTCTTTTGGATCCTCTTTAAAGCAAGATTGTTCCACTTCTTGCCACACATAAACGCAATTCTCACAAACAACTAACTCTCTCCATGCATAGGCTTCAGCTACTTTCACCACTGAAGGCAAAATTTTTTCTCTCACAAGCATTCCTTTTTTTCTTAACCAAAAAAGAGCTTCTCTATTAGATCTTTCTATATAGACTCTCTCTCCTCTTCTCAAAAAAGAGGGTAAACAAGAGAAATCTTCACAAACAACTTGTGTTCTCTCTCGAGAATAAGAAATACCTAGCCATAAATGTTGACCACCTTTGTAGTGATAAACCCAAAAATGAGGATCAGGAGATTCACAAACAGAGATCTCACGTAGGTTTTTAAAAATCTGTCTTTCACTTTCTTCTCTCCATTCTCCTAAGATTTCACGACGATAGGCACTCTCTCGACCTTTAAAGAAAACTTTCTGCTTTTGTCTCCATTCCAAAACTTCTTCTAAATTGTCAAAATAGGCTGTGTTATCTTGTTGATTCATCTCATAATGGACATATCCTTTAAGAGGGTTCTCATAAAAGGCTTTATACAACCAATGGCGCTTACCTTCTTTAGGAAGATTAGCGCTGAGAATAATATGCGTCTTACCCTGAGCTCGTATAGAGGGTACGACCAGTTGCATGGTTGATTGCGAAATTTGTTGAGCTTCATCAATATACAAAAGAGAAACCCCCTTTAAACCTTTAAGAGACTGAGGATTGGTTAGACCTTTAAAAAAAAAGGTAACCTCTGAAGGAAGAAAAACCATCTTCTCTTGTGTGATTTTAAAGAGAGAATTTAAAGAGAGTTGATCAATTTTTTCTTTAACTTCTCGCCAAAGAGAATCTAATAAACTCTCTTGTGTTAATCGTGAAAAACAAACATTTATCTTACGACTTAACGCTAAAGCCATAACGCCTAAAACAATATTATGACTTTTACCCGTCATACGAGGATGACAAAAAAGCGAAAATGGACTTAAATTTTGAAACACCTTTTGATAAGAGGGTAACTGTAAAGCCTTTAAATCTTTTACAATGGTCTTAATCTCCATTTGAATCCCAAAGAAAAGGGGCTTTTAAGGTAATTTGAAATTTTTGCCAAAGAGTAGAGCTTGTTATCTTTTCTTTAGGGTAAGATTCAAGAGCGAGAGAGCGAAAACTCCCTGAGATTACGCCATATCTTTGTTGAAAAAAAGGAATAACAGCTTTTCTCACAATATCCATAGCTCCCCAGCTTTTCTCTTGATGTCTCACCCTAGGTGAAAGTGTGGCTACCCACACATGTACACTTACTACAACACCCATCCCACTTTTAAGAAGAGGGAATACCTCTTTGGTGCTACCAGAGAGCGAAACATCAAAAACTAAACATGGTCTTGTGCTTAAATCAAAATCTAAATAACGAAATTCATAACCTGTTTCTTGTAAAAAATCACTACTCCATTTTTCTAAAAGCGCATTACTAAAATTGTTCATCCTTACCTCCTTTTAAAAAAAATTCCCCAGCGACTTTGAATCAAAGACTTCAACTCTTGTAAAGTTTGACCACTCTGAGGTTCGGCTTTTAAAAAGAGAGATTCATAAAAAGCATCGGCCAAAGTAACCGCGTAATTCAACGCAAGATCTTTCTCTGATTCAGGTACTTTTATCTCGCGCCAAAATAAAAGCACCTGATCAATCACAACTTTTTGTTCACTTAAAGATAAACTCTCTTGTCTGAGCTTAGTATTTTTAAGCCAATTTTCACTTGTTATCATAAGTTTTTCTTTTTTCCTCTTTTAAGCCTTTCGGGAATAGTATTCTCTTTAAATTAACTAAGAGAGAGATAGACAACCCTTTCAGGATACGCCATAACTAACCAAGCTCCGGCTATAGAACCAAAATAGGTTAAAGACCCCGAGTGGGGATCAATAGCTTTGAGAGAAACTTTAATTTGATTAAATCTATGAAAATATCCTTCCGAAGCCTGAGCTGATAAAACCACAGGATGCGTAATACGTTCACTAATAGCTAGAGAAAACCCATACTTATCTTCTAAATATTCACGCCCTGTGAGTGTGCCCGCTGTATTATAAAAATCATTAATGATTCTCTCTAAACTTAAAGGCAAAAGCACTCTAAAACCATTAGCGTTCTGTGAACCTGCTTGAATGGAGAGTTCTTTCGCTTTTAAGACAGCTTCTACTAACTCTTTCACCCCTATAGCTGAAGATGTTTGAGAAGGTTTAACTTCTAATTTTTGAGCGCTTTTTAAATTGAGCAACCCCTCTCTTTGACGACCTGTATCTTCTCCTAAAAGACAGAGATCTAGTAACTTTTGGGAAAGAGTTTCTTGTAAAGAAGCTGAGATAATCTGCTCGAAATGCGTTACATCTTGCAGAGATTCCCATTCATGCTGATTATAAGGAATGTTGACAGAAACACCATGAGTAGATGTGGCCATTTCTTTTTCTCTTTTTAAGAAAGTCAACTTTGACCAATGAGAACTCTCACCTGTCACAACTTTGGCTTTTCCTTGTGTTTGCCAACTTAAAAGAGTGTGTTTACGAGAGTAGCCATCTTCAATAACAACAGGCATAAGAACTTGTAATTGACGATCTAACTCAGTAACCTTTTGTTCAATGGCCTCTAAAAATCTTTGAGAATTACCCACAAACTCCATAAATTATTCTCCTTCCTTAGGTTCTGGACTTTTCTTTTTCACAACAGGTGAGCTATATATTAAAGGAGGATAGAAAAGCTCAATACAGACTTTTCCACTTAAAGTATTATCAGGTTCAACAATGTAGGCTTGCATCCATTCTCCTTTACTGGTCGTTTGCCAACCTTTTGTTGTAGCTTTTAAATACGTGAGAGAAGGAAGTTTTAAGAGATCATCAGCTAAAGAAAGCCAAACTCTCCCTTCTCTTAAAACACAAACGCTTTGAGAATTCTCAGATGGTGATATGGCAATAATAACACCCGCACATACACCTGATTCTGATAAAGCTTTGACACCCTCACCATCATTTTCTAACTCAACCAGATCTCCTATCTTAAGAGATTCTCTAGCATAAAATGTTTGACTATTAATAACACCACTTGTAACAAGTGGCTCTTGTGAATATTGGTTCATACAGCATTCTCCTTTTTGAATAAAATTAGAAACTTAAAGACTCTTAAGATATTTGATCTAAAGCCTCTAAAACGATCGGACCTTGAGAAGAAACAGATTGAGTAGATTTTTCTTTATTACGAGCAAGTAAACTTTTTTCCGCTTCTTTCACATTTTGAGAAAATTTTTCACCTAAAGATCCTTCAAAATCACAAGAAACACCATAAACATCTTGCAAAAGAGAAAGCCCTTCTTGATAAAGTACCTCTAAAGATTTATCTGAATGGATGTCCCAATCTAAACGTAATTTATCTCTAACTTGAAAGAGATAGGAATAATCATTTTTTTCTTGTAATGTTTCAGCTTTTAAATTCTCTAAAGGTTTTTTGAGATGATATTGTTGAATCATTTTACGCAATGTTTGATAATCTAATTCTGAAAATGTATTGTTCATCAATCCTCCTTATAAAAATATATTTTTATAGTTGACTTTTAAGAGAAGAAACTGCCTGAGAAAGTCCTTCTTGTTTGATAGATTGTATTTCTTCATCAGATAAAGGTTTAATGCTTTTGAGAGTTTCTATATATATCTGAAATGCTTGTGCTTTTTTGAGAGAAATTTCAGCTTTTTCTTTTTCATTAAGAGTTTCCATCTCTTGAAAACGCCAATTTGATTGAAGATTGAGCTTTTTAAGAAGATCTTCAATCACAGGTTTGATAATCAATTGAGAGATATTCTCAATTTCTTTAAAAAATAATTCTTTAGAAAAAAGTTCTTCTTTTTCTTGCGGTAAGAAAAAACTTAAAGGCAAACCTGAGAGAAAACTAAGATAACCTGCTAGATACGAAAAAAGAGAACCTGAAGAAGAAGGGATTGATGTCTGTGAAAAACTATCGTTTTTACCTATAATAGTTAAACGAGAAGTACTTACTTGTTCTAAGAGGGTTTTGATTTCTTCTTTTTCACGAGCAGTCAAAGAGCGAATTTCTCTGAGAGAATGCAAATCACCTAAAGTTAACGTCGGTTTAAGAGAGGCCGAAAGGCCCTCTCCCAAAAGCTTAATAGCACGATCAAAGAGCCGACAAACGCTTTTAAGGGCTTCTCTCTCTTGAGGGCTTTTCCAATAACGTACCTCAACATAGCGATCAGCATGGAGGGGTTGGCTTAAGCTCTCAACAATGTCTCCTAACTCCCAAAGATGAAAATCTTTTGGGGGCTGGTTGAGGTTTTCTGCTGTATCATCAAAATGTAAAAGAAGATACGCACAACCTGAAGAAGAGGCCTTATCAATTAACTTTTTAAGCTTTTGAGAGAGTCCTGATTTAAGAAGAAGGTGAAGGCCATCTTGACTTTCATAAAGATACTGTCGACTAGCCACATACTGACTATAAATCTCTGTAATTCTCAGATAGGTTTTTTCACTAAAATCTCTCTGAGAAAAAGTTAAAGACTCTACAGGAAAAACAGAAGAAACTGCCTTTTTGAAAGAAAAAAAACCCATATCTTATCTCCTTACAAGGATTGTTAAAGAATTTCTTTAAGAACAATCCATCAGAACGAGAGTCACTTTAAAAGACCTTAGCTAAAAAAATGTCCTCCTCTGGGTGTTAACCCAAGAGAAAGACAAAAATACGTAATTCACGTTTTAAAGTGAAAGGTTATCTTTAGGCAAAAAAAGTATTGATTAAGCTTTTACTTGATTAGGCAACTCTTTTTTCTCAAAGAATGAACGAATATTATTTAAAGTAACACTCGCTATTTTATCTAAAGCCTCTTTAGTAAAAAAAGCCTGATGAGGGGTAATAATGACATTATTGAAGCTTAAAAGACGTGCTAAACTATCATCTTCAATGCCTGATTCTCCTGAAAAATCTTCAAAAAAGTAAAGATGTTCATTTTCATAAACATCCATTCCCAAAGCGCCAATTTTTTTCTCTCTGAGAGCCTCGATAAGATCTTTTGTGTTCACAAGACCTCCTCGACTACTATTAATGATAATGACACCCTTTTTCATTTGTTTAAGGCTCTCTCTATTTATCAAATACTTTGTCTCTGGAGAGAGAGGACAATGAAGAGAGATAACATCTGAAGTTTTATAAATTTCTTCTAAAGAAGAATAAGTAAAACCTAAAGACTTAGCGGCTTCTTGATTAGGATATAAATCATAAGCAAGTACATTCATACCATAGCCTTTAGCAATCTTAATAAAGATCTGACCAATTTTTCCTGTCCCTATTACTCCGACAGTTTTTTCATTTAAATCCATTCCCATAAGATGATCTACTCTAAAATCATATTCTCTTACATGTTGATAGGCTTTATGTATTTTACGATTAAGAGTTGAGAGAACAGAAAAAGCATATTCAGCCACCGCATAAGGAGAATATTCAGGAACTCTCACAACAGGAAGAGAAAGATCTTGAGCAACCTTTAAGTCAACATTGTTAAAACCCGCACAACGTAAAGCTAAAAGTTGAATGCCACATTCTTTAAGAGTTTTAAGCACTTTAGCTGTAACACTATCATTAACAAAAACACAGACTACATCAAAACCTTGAGCTTTTTGAGCATTGTCTTCGCCTAAATTTGACTTAAAAAATTCAAGCTGATAGTTAAAATCTTTATTATGTTCTCTAAACATATCTTTTACATAAGCCTTAGCCCCAAAAAAAGCTACTTTTAACATCTATCCTTCCTCCTTTTACTTATACATACATATAAGAATTATATTTTTAGAGTAAACCTTTTATCTTAAAAGGCCAAGACTATTGATAAATCATAGCCAATATTTTCAAAGTCTGAGTACCTAAGATTTAACTTCTGTTTGTGAAATAAGCTCTAAAGCTTGATGGTAACTTAAGCCTGAGCGAATATAATGCCTGTTAATAAAGATAACCTCATCAGCTCTTTCAATTGTGGCTAATCTATGAGCAATAACAATCTGCGTTGTTTCATGGGTTAAGGTTTTTAGAATTTCTTCTAACTGCTTTTCTCTTAAAGTATCAATATTGGCAGTTGCTTCATCTAATATCAATATCTTAGGACGCCTTAAAACAGCGCGCATAAAAGAAACAAGTTGTTTCTGTCCTAGAGAAAGAGAATGACTCTGATTATCTAAAGTTAACCCTAAATCACCACCTAAAGCTTCAAGAATATGAGAAAGTCCTAGATTATGAATCATCTCTTTAAGAGAATCTTCACAATGACTTTCTAAATACGGATTCGCATAAGAGAGATTATTGGCTAATGTTCCTTTAAAAATATAGGGATCTTGTAACATAACCCCTATCATTTGAGAAATCTCACTGGCTTTAAAACTTTTTAAAGAACGCCCTTCTACCAAAATTTCTCCTTCCCACGGATCCACTAAACGAGATAACAAAGCCACTAAGGTACTTTTTCCACCTCCTGTAGGGCCAACAACAGCATAGGTTCGTCCTTTTTTAAAGTTTAGAGATAAGTCTTTTAAAATAACCTCATCTGCCTTATAACCAAAACTTATATTCTGTACTTGCAATAAAGAAGATTGATCTGAAACTTCTCTGGCTTTTATGACAGGCATGTTGTTTTCTAAACTTAAAAGAAGACATATTCTTTCCCAAGCCGCTAATGCTGGTTGAGCCTCACCCCAAACAGCTCCTAATTGACCTAAAGACCCATAAAATCTTTGTGAGTAAGTCAAAAACCCTACTAAAACTCCTAAAGTAATCTCTCCTCGAGAAATCAACCAAACACCTAACCAAAGTATGATAACTTGTGAAAAATTACCTAAAATCATGTAAAGCGAATTAAAAAGACCCGATGCTGTACTGCTAAGCAAATTACGACAAGCATTCTTATGGTTGGTTTCAAAAAGCTGTTTAACCCAATCTTCTCTTTTATTAAAGAGAACCACCGCTTTGAAAGCCGTTAAGTTTTCACTGACAGAAGCTGAAAAAGAAGCTAAAGAATCTAAGGATAGTCGAGAAAGCATTCGCGAAAGCTTCGCGAGGGCAGCCGAAAAAAGCATAGTTAAAAACGCAACCCCTAAAAGAGCTAAACTTAAAGGAACTGATAAGTTAAAGATGAAAAAAAGAATTCCTGCTATATTAAAAAGGTGTGTTAAAAGACGACTTAAACCCGCATTAAAAAATTGTACCAGTCGATCAGTATCATTATTAAAACGAGAGAGAAGATCACCTGTCGGATTCTCTAAGAAAAAAGCTCTTGGAAGAGATTGTAATTTATCAAAAAGTGTATTCGTCAACTGAAAAAGAAACTTTTGAGAAAGTCTCCCAATAATAGCAAATTGAAAAACACCTAAAATTAATGAACTTATGGCCAAAAACAAGATAATCAAAACATACCATTGTAAAAGGCTAAGATCATGAGGAAGAATAGCTTTATCAATAGCTTCTGAGAGATAATAAGGAATACCGACACTAGTAAGAGACGAAGCCACGACAGCGATAAAAGATAAAATTAACCAAAATATATATTTTCTAAAATATCCTGAGAGGCTTTTTATTTCTTTTCGAGAAAGTCCAGAACTAGGAATTTCTCTTAAATTGTAGTTTTTCATGACTTAATTACCTTCTGCGATTTTAAGATTTCGCGATAATCAAAAGAGGTTCTCTTTAGCTCTTCATGAGTTCCCATAGCAATGACCTTTCCTTCCATTAAAAGAATAACTTGATCTACTTGTTGAGCCACTTGCAAAGTTTGACTAATGATAAAGATAGTTGTTTTAGGATAATTGATTTTTAAAGCCTCTTGAACAGCAGCCGATGTTTTAACATCTAAACGAGCTGTAAAATCATCTAAAAAAAGCACCTTTGGATCATGGGCTAAGGCTCTTGCTAGCATAAGCCTTTGCCTTTGTCCTCCTGATAAAGTAGCGCCTCCTTCTCCTAACTTTGTTTCTAATCCTCGAGGCAGTGTTTTAACAAATTCTTCCAATTGTGCCGTTTTAAGAGCCTTTTCAATAGCTTTTTCTGTCAAATAAGGTTCTCCTAAATTATCTCTTAAAGTACCACTAAAAAGAACTGAGTCTTGAAAGACAACGCCTATTTGTGAAGAAAGGTATCTCTTATCCCAATCTTCTATAGAAACACCTTCTAATAAAATATTTCCAGAAGTAGGACTCAACAAGCCTGTTAACAAGTTAAAGAGCTGTGTTTTTCCTGATCCTACAGGACCTACAATAGCAACAGAGGTGTGAGGAGGGATTCTAAAAGAAAGTGAACTTAGAATAACTTTTTCTTGAGAGATATCCTTATAACTTAAAGTAACCTTTTTGAGCTCATAATGACCTTTAACCTCTCCCTTATAACATCCTTCTGGTTGTTCAAGAGGTTTCTCTAAAACATCTTTAATACGAGCAAATGATACAAATGAGCGCGTAAAAACACCCAAAGACCCTGCTAAAAGAAAAATAGGCATTAAAAGAAGAGCTGAATATCCTAAAAAAGCTGAAAAATCACCTATGCTCATAGCCTCTGCAATAATTTCTTTACCTCCCACCTCTAAAATAATAAGAGAGATGAGATTAAGAGAAAAACTGACAAAGGGAATAATTAAAACAAGATTATTCACAATTTTTAAACCATAAGAATAGGAGTGTCTATTAATTTTTAAGAAGTTTTCTTTTTGCCTTTCTTGAGCATGTAAAATACGAATAAGAGAAGCCGCTTGAATGCTTTCGCTCACTTGAGAATTGATTTGTTCTAATAACTCTTGAACCTTTTTAAATAAAGGCCTCAAACGAAAGATAATAAAAGCAAAGAAACCTAAAATAAAAGGCAAACATCCTGAAATCCACCAAGACACCGAAGGAGAAAGATGAAATAACATAACCAAAATACCCGCTAACAAAAAGAGAGCTGAAAAGAGAGAGACAACTCCCCCTGATATAATATTCTTTACAGAATCAGCATCAGAAACAAATCGAGTTAAAAGGCGAGCCGGTGTTTGATGATCGACGAAACTAACAGATTGATGCGCTAATCTTTGAGTGAGTAAATACCTTAAATCAAAAGAGATTTTTTCACCAATGAAGGCTGAAAGAGCTGTTTGTACTAAACTTAAAAGACCAAAAGCTATAACTAACCATAAAAGATTCTTGATGGGTACTTTTTGAAATTGGTTTGAGGCAAGAGCATCAAGGGTTTGTGAAATGACTAAAGGAAAAAATATAGAGCATAAAGAAACAGCTAACGTTATAACAAGCAAAGAAATAACTAAAAAAGGATATCGTAGAATAAAATCTATCAACGAAACGGGTATTTTATTATTATACAATGGTTTAAAGATTTTTATTTTCACAATAAGAAAAACCTCCTTCGTTTTTTAACTGCATAAAAAAAAGAATGTCTGAATTTAAAAAACTCATCAAACTCTTCTAAAAACCCTTTTGTATTGGTAACAAAAAGACCTAGAATACCATTTTCTCTTAAATAACTGATAAATTTATGAAAAAATGGCTGTATTTTCTGAATTTGTGAAGATTTTTCAAGAATATCCCAATGATCAGCGATAAAAATTTCTGGCTCTTTAATAAGACCTTTTATCATTTCTACTTCTATTTTTTGTATGACAGAAAGTGAATGATAAGGTTTTTTTAAAAAAAAGTTCGTCATATCAAAAAAAGTTTTTAAATCAGCTAACTGCTGTTTAGCTGAAAGATTTCCACATCGAGAAACCTCTTCTCTTAAAACTTGCTCAACATTAGAATGCATTGGCAAAATACTATAAGAACTCATTTCTTGAGAAGAAAATATAGGCACAACATAAGATACCTTATACTGAAGAAATTGCCGACCTTCTTCCATAGAAAGAAGCGAAGTAAGACTTTGCCCTTCCCAAAGAATCTCACCATAATCAGCAATTTCTAAACCTGAGAGAATCTTTAAAAAAGTGGAAAGCCCTGATCCATAATTATTCCATAAAGCTATTTGAGAATTTTTTCGAAATGCCATATTGATTCCCGAGAAAACAGGTTGTCCCCTTCCTGAAAAAGTCTTGGATAGGTTTCTTACCTCAATTTTCATAAAGAAAATCTCCCTTACTCTTATTCTAAAGATTAAAGGGAGATTAGGTCAACTAAAATCAGTACTTAATGACTTTTGAGTTTTTTGAGAAAATAGTGCATTTTCTCTTCTTCTAAATCAGCTATAGGATTCAAATCAAACCTTACGGCTGATCCCAAATGAATTTCATCAGGTCGTATATCATTAAGAAGAATGTCTATGTTATCTTTTGTCACTCCCCCACCCCAAAGAAGCTTTAATCCTTGAGATTGGGATTGACGTGTCA
Source organism: Eudonia mercurella (assembly GCA_963082485.1). Classification (NCBI taxonomy): domain Eukaryota; kingdom Metazoa; phylum Arthropoda; class Insecta; order Lepidoptera; family Crambidae; genus Eudonia; species Eudonia mercurella. Next base: position 83,148 of record CAUJAO010000214.1, read on the forward strand.
AGGTTTTCAATCTCTCTTTCTCTTCTAATTGTGAACTAGCTCCAAAACTGGTTAACAACCTTACGACTTGTGGTAAATCTCTCAAATCTTCAAGAGATTTTTCATAGTTAGTTGAAGAATCAAAAGCTCTATGAAAAGTAACAGGGATCTCACCCACATAAGAAAGCAACTCTTTCATAACCATTTTGTCGATGTTACCTTTTTCATCTAAGGCACCTATCACAAAGTTGTCTACTTCAATATCTTTAAAAAATTGAATATCTTCTCTCATTACGCTGACATCTTGAGAAGAATAACAAAAAGATTGCGAATGGGGACGAACCATGACTACCATAGGCAACTGTACTCTTTCCTTAATCTTTTTAACTAAAGCATAGCTTGGTGTCAGTCCACCTTCTTGAATGCCCATGACAATTTCTAATCGATTAGCCCCCATAAGCTCAGCTTGCTCAGCTTGCTTAAGAGTTGTAGCAATGACTTCTAATGTCATAATATCCTCCTTATAGTCACCAATAAGTGAGTGTATTTTATCATAATTTTAAAGACTTTTCTTGTCGTTCATTTAAAGTTGATTGCAATCTTTCTACATTTAAATACAAGTCGAAAATTCCCTTTTCAATAGAAGCCTTTTGTTCTAAAAGTTCTGTTTTAATATGTAATTTTAAACCAAACCAGACTAAACTCCAAACAGAAAGCAAGATTCCAAAAAGACTCATAAGAATTCGCACAAAAATTGTCAGACTTAAACAGTTATTAGATTTCTTATCTAACTCTTTTATCTTTTCTTCTTGTCTTTGTAGTATCACTTTAATTTCTTTAATCTCTTGATCTACATGAGATTCTTTATTTTTCATGCTGCCTCCTTTTGAAAAGATGAGGATTGTAGACTAAAAGGAAAAAAAGGGAGTCGTTAATAATGATAAAAAGAAAAGAAAGATTTTGTAACAACGTTGTTACAAAATATCGTCATGCTCAAAGGGAAAATTTTTTTTGATTTTTTCAAAATCTACTGGCTGTTCTAGAAGATCTTTAATAAAGAGAAGATTCTCTTGAGCCAATAACCTTAAACGATAAGAAAGCATCCACTCTAAAGCCCATTGATCATAAGCTGCCTTTTTTCTTTTAGGGATAGCAAATGATTCTAGTCCTGTGTGCCATACTTTTGACTTAAGATATAACGGACAAGTTGCCGCCGATCCTTTTTTTTGAGGTAACTTAGAAGAAATAAAAACCCAAAAAGAACAATCATAAGGAAGTGTCGTTTTAAGATATTCTAAGTAATCTTTTTTAAAAATAAAGGGGTTAGCAACCGTTAAACTGCTTGCTTTTGAAAAAATGTTTGTTAAATTGAAGGGATAGCAAATGAGAATCCTTCCCCATCTACCTAACTCAAATCCTTCTTTTGTCATCTTCTGCGAAAGCCCTACTATGCCTAACCATTTTTGACAAGCTCGATAAAAAGCTTCTTTTTCATAGCCTTTAACTAAAACGATGTGATCCCCTCCTTTATGGGCTAAAGACCAAAGATTAAGGTAACTTGACCACACTTGAGGTTGAGAATGAACCATAAGAAGGGGGTCTTGAGGATTGGAAGAACGAAGAGTCTGCCACAAAGGAGTAAATGAAGGGAGATTTAAAAACATAAGAAACTTCCTTCCTTTTTAAATCATAAATTTTTTGAATTAGTCTTTTGAGTGTATAGCCAAATTCAACTTTCTTCAACTCGAATAACACCAACTACTTCATGGTCTTTATCATACTCTTCTATCCATAAAGGAGCCTTTCCGATTACTTTAGAAGATTTAGCCTGTAAACGACTTTGATTGTTTTCAATAGCTAAACCATCACATAAACAAAAACCTTTAGGAAGAGATTTTTTGAAATCATCTCTTGATTTTTTAGCAATAAGATACCATTTGATTTCACCAGCCCAAGTCAAACTACCAGTATGTGAACTAAAAAGACCAAAAGGCATATGTGATACTTTTTTTACTTCTTGACTTGTCGTACTTTCTTTTAATTCGGCTGGTGATGTCTCCGATTCTTTTAGATTAAAGGTTTCTTCCATATCTTCCCAAAAAGGGTCTTGATTATAATCCTCTTGTGTTTTGAAAACAGATTCTTGCAAATTTTCTTTCTTAGAACTGAGAGTATTGTTTAAAAGTACTTCTTTTTTCTCATTTTCTTTCACCCCTTCTTTTTCTTTTTGAAGAAGCTGAAAGAGATTTTTTTCAGCCTCTTCTTCAAAATTACCCGCTAAAGGTGTCAAAAGACTTTCTTCTTCTAGAGGAGATACACATTCTTTTTCTTTAATCGTTTCACTTAGCTTACTTTTAGAGATTTCTGCAGACTTTTGGGGAGAAATCATAGAAATATAATCAAGTTTCTCAATACTCTCATCAAACCTCTTAAAAGACGGTTTAAGAGCTGGTGATTTATCAAAGATAAATTCTTCATAAGTGAATTTGTCACTATTCTTAAATAGTCCTAAATCTCTCTCTTTAGGTAAAGTATCTTTGGTATTTTTTAGAAAAGGTGAAGAAGCATTAGACACCCCCAGAGAGGAGAAACGAGAAGAAACCATCGATCTTTTTAAGGGTTTTTCAAAAAAAGGTTTAGATTTAAGCGTCTCTAAAGGCTTTTGAAAGCTTTGAGCAAAAGGAGAAGATTTTGGTTTTTTATGTTTAAAAGTAAACAATTCCATTTCATCAAGAATATCTTGATAGAGCTTTTTAAGATATGTTTTAATCTGATCTGTTTCCACTTCGCTTTTTGATTTCATTATAAAAGCTTATCCTTTTTGAGACGATAGTAGTTTTATTATATTTCCAATTTAAAGAATTCGCTATTTTAATTTTTTCAAATTTTTCATTAGAAGATTAGCAATATCAATCCAATAAGGATATTCTCGTTTAAATTCATTCATTATACTCATTACTTCATTATAACTCACAAGTCGATCAGATTGTGGAAGGTCTTCACCTCTTGAATGAATTTCCCATTCTCTTTTAAAATCAGGAACATAGTAGGGATTTCTTTCCATGCGCTGTAGAAATTCTTTTTGAGAAACAGGTGCATTATCTTTTTTTTCTTGTTCCAAAAGGGTTTTGATTTCATTAATGCGTGCTTTAACTTCACGAGCTGATTTAGTTTGAGCAAGAGTTACCATTTCTTGTTTATACTCTGGGTATTTTTTTACTAAAGGTAGAGCTTCTATTAACTTACTCGGTTCTTTTATTTTATTCTCTAAAAGGTCTTTCTCAAAAATATTTACAATATCCATGTATTTATACACGGTATTTCTGGCTAAAGATAACTCTTCGTCAATGAATTGCTCAAATTTAACATAACCATCTTTGAGATAAAGTTTTTCATCTCTAATTTTTTTAAGTCTTTTGGCCATAACAACATAAGAAACAGCTGTTAAAACTGAAAGAAATTTAACCTCTTCTTTAAGGGCAAAATAATCATTACTTAATTCATCCTCTGAGAAAAGATACTCATATTTAGCTATAAGAGCACTCATTACTGATTTTTTACTTTCTGTAGAAAGAGAATTGTCTTTTTGTGCATTAAGAAGAGTTTCTTTTAAGATTTTCTTACTTTGTTCACTTACGGATTCTATCTCTAATGCTTCTCTGTAAACCTCAGGCATATCTTTATTAAGAGAGAGATTTAATTTTTTATCAGGTAAAGTGAACTTTTTTTTAGCCATTCGTTTTTTCCTCTAATTCCTTGAAAAATTGAATGATTTTTTTAACCTTATAGTTTTGTAAATCATAGTTTTCAAATAGACTCTCTGGGCCTAAAGCTCTTTCAGCAATTCCAATAAAATCGGGTAAAGAATGCGTTAGGATATGATCTTTAAGCATTTCATAGTAGTGTTTTTCAAAGGTTTGATGCAAGCTGATTTTTCTCTCTGTTTTTCGAGAGATAAAAGCCCAGTAGCCTTTAAAATCACTATTGATACCCATAAGACTTTGAATAGTATAAAGAGCATCTTCAATTCCTTCAAAAGAATATCTTTCAAGGTATAAAGGAATAAGAACCCAATGTGAGAGGAGTATTCCTAAACGAGAAAAATGAGAGAGAGAAGGAGGATTGTCAATAATAACCACATCATAATTTTGAAGGAATATGTCAAAAACATCTTTTTTGAACCCAATAAGGTCTGTTGAATCTATAATAGGCAAGCGACTCATACTTATTTTAGCTGGTAAAAGATCGCATTTTCCACAATTTTTTACAACTTTATTTAGTTCTGAAACACTTCCTTGAAGTACTTCAGAAAGTGAAAGGGAACTTTTATTGCGAATGAACTCTGAATAATCTTGAATAAGTGTTCGAGAAAGACTAGCTTGTGGGTCAAGATCAATAGCTAAAACACGCTTATTTTCATTGTTAAAATAGTCTAAAGCTAAAAGAGCTGTTGATGTTTTTGAAACACCCCCTTTTTGATTGAAAAAAGAGAAACTTTTCATAAGGCTTTCTCCATAAACTTTTTTATTTCACTAAAAAATGTCATTTTTCTATATTTTTTAAGTGTCCAACTAAGAGATAGTAGATCTAAATTCTTTTTAAGTAAATTAATAGGAAATTTTGGATTTTTTTTCTGTCTTTTTTGAAAAAGATCTTCTTCTTTGGCTTTTCTCGCCACTTCTTCATTGATATTTAACGGGAGAGAGGATTTTTTTTCAATCCATTCCCACCATTCTTCAGAAATTTTAGTTGTTTGTTGTGATTTAATCATATTTTTGGTTTGAGAAGAGAGAGTGAGACAAACATTTTTTTCTTTTTGGGAGCGAGAATTTTTGTATATTTTATTATATATTTTATTATTATTTATGTGACATTTTGAACTGACCTTATTTTGATCAGGTTCTTGTTGTTTAAATACCTTAAGAGACTGCTTTCCTAAGGATGTAACTTCATTGTCTATTTTTTTTAGATTTTCTTCTAAAGGTGATTTTAGGTCTTTTAATGCGTTTGGCAGAGTAAAAATGTAATAGGAGTGACCAGATTTTTTTCCTTTTAAGATAACACCTATTTCTGCTAATCTGGACAAACATCGTATGACATGCCGAGGTGACACTTTGACAGCTTTGGAAATAGTAGCTTGAGAAGGATAGGCGAAACCTCTATCATTTTTATCCACATAACGAAGGTAGCCATACGTATATCGAACGGCTTTAGGTTCTTTTTTTAAGAGAAAGGCTATTTTTTTTTCCATCCAATGGGAGTGACCTTCTCTAAGTTTAAGCCAATAAGGATTATCCTTTTTGCCTTTTAAAAAATGAGGAAGAGTAGACATATCGATGAGCTCCATAATTTTCTAAATTGTAATGACTTATAGTTACTAATGAAAATGAAAGTTTTATAGCTTCTATAAACTTCACTACATCATAAGTATAAGGTGAATCATTTGAATAAATCAAGATATTTTAGCTTTAAGTGGTAGTGAATATTTATTTAACAATAATCTAAATTGTACTTTTTTCATTTTATAAAAAAGTTTTCTAAAAAATGCAGTTTAAATTTTATTAAGTAAATTATTAATAATTTTTTCTTAAACTTCTTTTTTTAAAAAAGTGATTTGATTATAATGTAACATTTTAAAAAAGGGAGAAAAATTTATGAAAAAGCATAAAAGACTTTTTTTCTTGATATTCAATCTATCTTTTATCTTATTTTCTTGTTCTCATAATTCTCTTCAAGAAAAAAGAATTATGATAGGAGTCATTACCGAAGGGCCTATTAATGATAAAGCCTTTAATCAAAGCACTTGGGAAGGAATGAAAAAGGCACAACAAGAGTATGGATATGAATTATCACACCTCTCTATTAAGCAAGCTACCGAATATGCGAATGCTTTTGACTCCCTTATAGAAAGACATCCAGTGGCAATTATAGCAAATACCCATTTTGCTACAGAAGAAAGTTACAAAAAATCTAAAGAAAATCCTAAAGAGATGTTTATTCAAATTGATTGTACAAGTTCAAATATGCCCCCTACTAATATGATAGGTATAGAATTTGCTTCTGAACAAGGAGCTTTTTTAGCAGGAATTTTGGCAGCAAATTTAACACAAACAGGAAAGGTTGGATTTTTAGGAGGAATTTCTAGTAGAGCTGTCAGTCGATATGAGAGTGGGTTTGAAGCTGGAATTCTTTATGCTAATAAAAACATTGAGCTAACGAAACAGTATGCTGACAGTTTCTCAGATGTAGCTAAAGGTAGATCTATTGCTGAACTCATGATACAAAAGGGAGTTGATATTTTTTTTCATGCCTCAGGAGCTACAGGTAATGGAATGATCGAAGCTGTTCGTGAAAAACAAGCAAAAGTTCTTCGTACATCAGGTTCTCAAAAATTTTGGGTAATAGGTGTTGATAGAGATCAAAAAGATCAAGCCCCAGAACTGATTGTAACTTCTGTTGTTAAAAGGCTTGATGTCGCTATTTTTGAAATTTTAACGCGTCTTCACAAAGGTAATTTCCAAGGTGGATTTATTGAAGTGTTAGGTCTAAAAGGAAATTTTGTAGACTTAACAGATATTTCTTTTCTAGAGGATTCTAAGCAACTAATTAACGAGATACAGAAAATAAAGCAAGATATTATTACTGGAAAAATTAAAGTACCTAAAGATGAGAGTGAACTAGAAAGATTTAGAACTAAAAAACTCTAAATCTTGACAAATATTTAAAATATCCCTAGTATTTAAGGTTAGGGAGAAATGTATGAATTTTAATTTAGCCAAGTTAATTAAATCCTTAACGTTTTTAGTTTTATTGTGTGGTATTTTTTATTTAATAAAAATCTTAAACTATACAAATAAAAAATCAGCAATCGCCTCTCAAAAATCAAATTCGTCCTTAATCGGAGCCATCGTAATAGATGGCTCTTTTAATGATGGAGGATTTAATGAGGGATTTCTCTTAGGCATGCAAAACGCAGAGAAAGAATTAGGATATAAGCCTATTTATAAAGAGAATAGTAAAGCCTCTGAATATCCAGGAGCTTTTAATTCTGTTATGGAACTTAATCCTAATCTTATAATAGGAGGAGGTTATAAGATTGAAGAAGAGACTCGTCGTCAAGCAAGAGAAAATCCAACCTATAAATTTTTGTCTGTTGAAGGAAATTCAAATGAAAAACCCTCTCAAAATTTAATTGTTGTTGAGTATGCTATTGAAGAAGCCTCTTTTTTAGCAGGCTATGCGGCAGCTCTTATGAGTCAAAGTGGTAAAATAGGGTTTGTTGGGGGTACTCATGCGGGAGCTGTTTTAGATTTTGATTTTGGATATCAGGCAGGAGCTTACTATGCTCGTAAAGATATTCAGATTATGAATCAATATACAGAAACATTTTTTGATGTAGCCAAAGGGCATTCTATTGCAGATTTGATGCTACAAAATGGAGTTGATGTTATTTTACAAGCAGCAGGGCCGTCAGGGATTGGTGTGATTGAAGCTGTCAAAGAAAAGCAAGAAAGTCTTAATAATTCAGATAAATCTGGGAGAGTTTGGGTTATGGGAGCTGACATTGATCAGTATAAGCTAGCCCCTTCAGTTGTTTTGACTTCAGTGGTTAAACGTTTAGATAATACAGTATATCAATTTTTAGACAAGGTAAAACAAGGAAACTTTCAAGGAGGTCAACATTTAAGGCTAGGATTAGCGGATAAAGCTGTAGGACTTAGCGAAAAAAGTTTAGCTTCTATAAATGAAAAGATTTTTTCTCAAGTAGAAGAGGTAAAAGATCAAATTATTACAGGAAAGATCAAAGTACCTCATTCTCAAAAAGAATTGAAAGACTTCATTAATAGCTTAACTTTTTAAAAAAAGTCTCTTTATGTAAAAAGGTATAAACAACCATTCTCTAGAAAATGAAAATGGTTGTTTGTAACAACGTTGTTACATTTTTGGCCAAAAAGAACAATCAATTAATAAAAGTATCTGTCATAGCAAGAAGATCGGTGACACCAGCTAAGGGTATTCGATGTTTATTGCCCATAAAGTACGATTTTAAATTACCCCTTGCAATTTCTCTTAAAACAGTCTTGGTACTTACGCCTAAAAAGAGAGCTGTTTCTCTTACAGTCAAAAAATGTCTCCCTTTAAAGAGAGTATGAAGAAGAATTATTTCAGCAGGAACTGATTGATCTTTAAGAAGTTTGTAATATTTAAGGATTTGTTCGCGCGCTAGTTGTATGTCAGCCTCTGTTAAGCAAGAAAAATCTGGAAAGTTTTTAGCAATTTCTTCTCTTGTTAAAATATCAGATGAGCGAATATTTTTATTTTTCATATAATACCTTTTTATAAAAATCGTTAATTCAATCAGTTATAAAAGGAATTTACTAGCATGAAGTGATTCCTTAGACATTGATTTATTCAATGAAAAACTTTTCTAATGCATATCTTAAAGCAGCTAGTGTATCGTCATTATCAGAAGGTGTCGCAAATGTATCTTTGTCAGTAAGCCACTTTTGTTTGACAAGAGAAAGTTCTCTAAAAGTATGAACACACGAGGGATCAATACAGATTTTTCTCTGTAAGAGCCATCTAAATCCTTTAAGAAGTGAACCTGCTCCTTTTTTTGCTGATTGTATAGAAATGTTTCTCTTTCTTATTTCTTCTATTCTTCCAGGATCAGCAGAATCGGCTGAGATAGTAATATTTTTTTCTTTTAAGTTCTCTTTTAAAAAATATTTGACTTTCTTAGCCCAGACACTAGGTGTTATTTTTGTCTCATAAAGTTCTCTTAAAACATAGATCGTATTATTTTGAAAAGCACAAATCAAAAATACACTAGCATGCTTAAAGCCAAAATCCATTCCTCCTAAAAGTTCTGAAAAATTCCCTAAAGAGAGAGGAAGCTTTCTTTGAAAGATCTTAGGAAAAAGAGATGACAAATGCTGAGAGGGTTTTCCTTTGACCTTTTGGTTATAAAAGTTAATATCCTTTCTTTTGAAACTTTCTAAGTATTGATGGTAATTAGATGTTAGAAAGCTATTGTCCTTGTGTGTCACATGTAAAGAAAGGATCTGAGGAGCTAAAAACAGTCTTGAAGGATATAATTGAATTTTTCTTTTTCTTTGGGTCTTTTGGTCTTCTTTAAGAGTAGAGTAGTAGGGGATAGAAGAGAACTTCTTAAAAAAAAGGTTAATCCAATGAGATTTAGGTTGAGCCGAAAAAGTAAGATAAATATAAGTTTGGTAGAAATGTTTAAAGGATTGCAAAAATTCTTTGGAAGTTTTTTCTAGATTATCAATCCAAAGATGTGTGGGTGTTTTAATTTTTGTCTTAAGAGTTAGTTCATTAAGAGGTTGCCACGTTAAAGAGTTGTTATTGAGTAAATAAGTTATCTCATGAGAGGTTATGTTAAAAAGATTCTCTATTCTTAAAAGAGAGATTTCCTTTTTATAGAGATTTATAAGACTTATAGGAAAATTTTTTCTCTCATTTCCTGATATATACCAATTTGTTGGATTCGCAGAAATAAGATTTAAAAGGGAGAATTGAATTAAAAATTGCGTTTTTCCAGACTTAATGCCTCCCCATATAAGATTATAACGTCTTTTATGATACCAAAGAGAATGGTAAATTTTTAGTTGAAGAGATTTTATTTCATTTCCATACATATATTTAATCCTTTTTGTAGAATGTTTAAAATTTTTTATTACAAAGGGGGTAAATAAAATTTTTTGTTTCTCATAGTATTTCTTTGTAACTTTCTACTTGAATAATCCTAGGTGTCAAGTCTTTGTGTTGAGTGAGTTTTTGCAATTCTTTTAGGGCTTTAAGACGGATATCGATAGAATAGGTTTCATTAAAGGCCAGTTCATAATATTTATTCTTTATTTTTTCCTTTAAAAAAAAAATTGGTTGTGATGTCTTTTTATCTATCTCCATGATGACTCCTTATTCTAAACATTTAGACATATTCTTCTCTAAGAAGAGTCCCTTTTAATACTTTTACCAAGAGAGACTTAAGTTTACTTTGGTGATAAAATTCTTATTTATTTGAGATAAAAATTAAAGATTTCTCGTTTCTTTTTCTTAAATGCCAAATAAAATTACATAATTTTTTAAAATTTAAATATTCATATAGAAATAACTTATTATTGGTTTATTAAAATAAATCTACCTTTTTCTTAAAATAGTCATTTTTTTTGTTGTAAAATTACCAAATGATGTTAAGATTATTTATCTTTAAAAAAGATATTTTTAATATTTAACAAATCTAAAAAAAGGAGATAGTCATATGATGTTAACAGAAAGAAATAAGCAAAAACTCAGTAGCTACATAGAGAGAGAGATTGTTCCTATTGCGCGTAGTATCGCCAATCCTGAAATTCTTCGCTCAGAATATAAAGATTTTCTAAACTCTCATGAGGTTAAGTTTGTTCATTGGTCACCTTATAAAGGATCTGTTGGGCTAGGGAAAGGTTTTATTTTTTTGAAGTTTAATAAAAAAGTTCTTAAAGATTATTTTAACTTTTACAGACGACAGGTAGCGAGACAGTCATTTTTAGAGTTCAATGTCGCTCAAGAACTTTTAGATTACCTTTCTCAAATTATGATTCCTTGTGGGTTTCATCTTTTTAATGTAGGAGAAAAGACTCTCTATAGCTATTTATTATATGGTGTTAATGGTGTTAAAAGAGGCCAATTTTTTAACAAAGCCTTGCATAAAAAATTATTGGCTTATAAATCAAAACTAGTGAGTGATATTCTTCAAGAAAGTACAATAAATCTTCTTCTTCATAACATACAAGCTACAGGACTTGTGAATGAACATACACTCAACTTTCGAAGAAAGTTAAAAAATTATGTACTCAGCAAGCAAGATGCTAAGGGACGTTTGCAAATTGAAGATGATAATGAAGCTCTCAATAGTGTAGATGGTAATGAAATGCCTTCTTAATCTTCTTGTCTTTCATTAAGACAATATCAAAATACTCCTCTTTTTAAGAGACAGACAAAGACAAACTTTTACCCCTTTTAAGATCATAATTCATAATCTTCAATGAACTATGTTACAAAAAAAGGGGTTTATTCATTGTTTAACAAGCTATTAGCTTCATTGCCAATTTTCTCAAAAGTCTCTTTACTCAAAAAAGACCTAGAGAGTCTTTCTCGCCAAAAGTGGAAGATATCCTTTGATTCTCATTTTTTAAAACGAGATTTTAAAAACTTTAGAGAAGAATGGCAATCCTGTCATAAAGATTTTTCACAGCACATCCTCTCGTCCTTTTCTCAATTATCAACCAAGATTTTTCGTGTTTTTTCGAATCAAGTGAAAAGTTATGGAAAAAATTCTTTTAAGAATGAGAGTTTTTTCAGTTCTCTTTTTTCATCAAAAGAAAAATCCTTGCAATCGCAACTTCCAAAGAAGTTAAGTCTTGGATTAGAAGTGGGTAAAGACTTTTTAGGTTTTATGAATGATCGTATTTTAGAGAGTAAAAATCATCAATGGAAACAAATGAAAGATTCTGATGATATTTTTTTGAAAGAATATGAAAATCTTAAAAAACAAGAAATAGATACGTATCAAAATTTTTTTATGGAAGAATCTAATAGTCTTCAGCAAAAAAAGGCATTATATGCAGACTCTTTTTTAAATGGTGAAAGTTCAAAAGAATTTTTTTCTCGACAGCTTTTACAATTTGATCAAATTTTTCAAAAGAAACAAAATTCTCTCTTTTCAAAAAATGAAGAAGTTCATAATGATCTTCAACAAATGCAAGAATACATGACTCAGAAACATGATCTTTTCAATCAAAAAAAAGACCTTATGAGTGGGGGGTTAATGCCTTGGGAAAAGGAAGAGTTTGATAGAACGGAAACACAATTGCGACAAGTTTATCGAGATATCGATTTTTTAGATAACAAACAAGCTGTTATTGACAATCAATTGCAGTCTCTTTTTTCTCAAAAAGAGACAAACTTTGAAAAACCGCCGTTTCATATCTCGGGATTCTCGCAAGAGAGAATCCCCCAACAGCCAAAAGCTCCTTCTGTTGTTAATGTTTCTCTTAATATTCAGGCTTCAAATTTAACTCCTGATCAAATTTCTCAAGAAGTTGTGAGAAGTTTGGTGTCTCGTATTCGCTCTGAAGCAAATAAAGGATCTTTAGGGGGTCTTTAGTGAATTTATTTATGAAGCATAATTCCCATTGGTTAGAAGTTCCTGTTTTTGAAGGCATAAGATCTTTCTCTAGGTCTACGCATTTCTCTTTTGAGTCTAGTCTTTTGACAAATGAAATAGACCAAAAGCAAAAGAGTGATCTTTTTTTAGAGAAAGATGTTCTCTTTAAAGAGCAGTTTTATGATGAGCGGCTTAAAACCGTAATTCCTTATGCTAAAGGCACTTTTTTATTGGGTGATCGTTTTTTCAATGAATTTCTTCTTGCAGATAAAAATTCTTGGCAAGCTATTCTTTTAGATAATCATCAAAAGATAATTTTAAGTGGTATTTTATCTCTTGATTCAGAAGTCTCATCTCTAGAAACAGATTGGATTCATCAAGATGAGTCTATATTTTTACGTTCTCTGAGTTTTACACTTTTAAGTGCTTTAAAGAACTTAGATTTTGATAGTGCTGATTTTTTTTGTCCTTTCAATATGTTAAGGCAAGAAGTTTTTATCTGGCATTCTCACAAACCTAAACAGTCTTTAATGCATCTTCTTATCGATCATTATCATCTGGATTTTAGTTTAGATGTTCTTTGTTTGCCTTATCAAACAAAAAGTTTTGTGATACGTCCTGATGAGAATCTTTTTTTGGCTCTTCAGCAGTTGTTTTTTGAGATGGGTTGGGCTTTATCTTTAAAAGATCATCAAACTCTGAGCGCTCTTAAAATTAATATTTTCAGTGAAAACTCTCAAGATGTGCTTAAAAACCATTACCCTAAAATTTTTGCAGTCTCTTCGCCTATTTTTCAGGCTTTTAATGTTTCTCAAAAACGATTACAAGTGGAATGGGCGAGTGTTAGGTATAAAAGCTCTCAAGCACTCAAGGCTGAAAATCGTTTTCTTTGGCGAGGTGAGTCTCCGCTTCAATGGGATAGTCATTCTCAAAAATATATCTCAAAACCTTTTGTTCAACTTACTCCTGGGGCTTGTTATCCTACCTTTGGCGAAAGAGAAGAAGATTGGCAAGAGATTCAAACTCAGAGTTTGGGTATGAATTTTAAATGGGATATTGTGCATTATGATTTTTGGTTAGAGCGAAATCAAGTACAAACTCAAGATATGGCGGTTATTTGTGTTTTTGATGCCTCTTATGAAGCATCTTTAAGTTCTTCTCAAGATATTCAACTTGTCTATTTTAAAACCAAACAAAAACAATGGGCTATTTGTTTTAAAAACATTCTCACTGAAAGGTTTTTAGTCAGTGAAAAAGATGATGGCATTCGAGATATTCATTCTCTTTTTATCTATGGTTCTGTGATGTATCGATATAAAAAGAATTTTCTTTCTTTAGAAGAAGAGACAACTTCTTCTTTTCACAAAAAAGAGAAGCTACAGAATTTTATTCTTTTTTATGTGAATGATAAAGAAAGCGCTCAGGCTTTTTTTCAGAGACAAAAATCTTATTATGATCAAGGAAAATGGCTTATTCGCTTTGATTCTCTCTATAAGTATGACCTTAACCAACCTATGATTTTTGAAAGTGGGTCATCTGTCAAACTTAAGGTCGTCTTACTTTCTCGTCAACAAAAGCTTTCACAACAACAATGGTCTTATCTAGCTTTAACGATAGGGCATTCTCAACTCTATCCTCTCTCTCACTGGAGTGGTGTTTGGGATGCCACAACCTTTCGAGCAAAACTTGTTATAAAAAATCGTTATTCTCCTTTTTTTAAAGAAGGCTCTCAAGAAGGGTATATTTGTGCTTATGAGAATGATGGAGCCACTATTCAATCAGCAGATGATTTGGCTGTTTCTTTAGGGGCTGTTGTTGTTCTGCGACAGGGAGTGTATTTTCTGAAATCTTCTGTCAGTTTTCACAGCCATTTTAAAATATGGGAAGAGGAAAAGGTTGTCTTTCTTTATCGACCTAGTACTCAACCCCATTTAGCTTGGATAGCTCAAAAGAATCTTTTACTACGAAAAAATACAGGGGTTTGCAATGTCATTCAACCCAAAAGTCGTGTTTTTAAAGCAAACCCTTTACAGAAAAATATCTCTCAATATCTTTTTTAAAATTTTTTCAAGATAAATATTTTTATGAATTTAGGAGCCATTATGTCTTTAAGCTATGAACAATTAGAAGAGATTCTTCAAGAAATCACCTCTGAAGGATGGCGTAATCCTTTAGTGTGTTTTAGGGATTCTTCAAAAAACATTCCTTTGGTTTCTCAGCTTGCCTATAATACAGATCTTTCTTGTCTTAGCTTGGGAAAATCCCAAAACTCCTCTTCAACTTTGGCTCAAGATTTTCCTTTTTTAGGATTTTTGGCTGAAGATAGGCAGACTTTTATCAAAAATTTATGGAAAGAGTGGCAAAGATCTTTGGTTTTAGGTCAAGTTGAATACATTTATCTACCAGAAGCTTTGTGGCAACTCTTTTTAAAAGAAAAGCCACAAGAATTTTCTCTTTTGCAAGGCGAAACTCTTGAGAGTCGCTCTCCTTTTTTTGAAATGTGGACAAAATCTCCTCAAGCGAGCTTGTGTTTTTTAAGGGTTCGTGATACACGAAAACCCGAAGAGGGTAGTGTTGATAAAGGTTCTTTTCAAGATCCACAAGGCAGAGAGAGGTTCTTTTATAGAGATCTTGGGAGCTTTCAAAAATCTTCTTTAGCCAATCATCAGCATTCAGCTAACTTTAAGCAAGTTACACACATTCACAGACAAAGGTTTTTGAGAGTCAAAAAAGGTATTCCTGTTTTAGTCAAATGGGATGAATCTTTGACGAATCCACTACCCCCTCAAGGGATTTGTGATCAAAACCAGAGTTCTTGCAGTAGTCCACCGACAGATCTTAGGCCTGAGAATCTTGTTGTAGGGGTTCTTTGGAAAAACCAAGAAGGAAGTATTGAAAAATGTTAGAATTAGAGACAAGTCAAACCCGTTCGCAGGCAAAAAACTATAAAGAGGCTTTAAAACAAGCTCTTTTAAATCACTTGATGCAAGAGGGGATTACCCTTTTGTTAAGTGAAGGGTCTTTTGATGAATTAAAAGACATTGAAACCCAAGAAGGTGAATTGATCTGGTTAAAAGACAAAAAAATCCTCATGCTAGGAGAAGATCATAAAATTTTGAGAGATCTATATTTTTTTCTTCCTCTCAAAGATGAAAACTCTTGCTCTTCTCTTGAAGCTCAAATGCAATCTCTTTGGCATTCTTTTGATCAAACGCTTACTCTAGGCGAGGTGGCTAAAGTAATTTTACCAAGACTGGCTATGAGTCTTTTTGAATCTTTTCAACCGAAAAATTTTTCTTTTTTACAAGGAGAGTCTCTTTCTGCTACCTCTCCTTTTTCAAAAGAATGGCAAAAAGCCCCTGATGCGCGAGGTCGTTTTTTGCGGGTTTTCTCAGATGTTGCACAAATAGGGAAAACTCAAGAATCACAAATAGGGGCTCATGCCCATCAGCCTCTCTACAAAGGAATTCAAAGTATGATCCATCAACAGTGTCAAGTCACTCAAAATAATCCAGCTTTTATAGGGGTTTCTCATATAGATTTAGATCTTGCAGGTGAAACAAAAACAATAGAAAAAGAACAGCAGAAAGAAACAAGACCAAACAATATAGCTATAGCGTCTATTTGGAAGATAGAAGAGACTTTATGAAATCTGATAGTTTTATTGACTTTGAAGATTTTAAGGATTCCTCTTCATTTCACGAAGATCTAGAGCAACTTTTAGCCTATACTCTCTCTAAAGGTCTTAGGTTTACTTTAGTAAGTGGAAAATCTTCTCAATTAGAGAGTTTTGTTCCTGAATTGGCTGAGCTTGTTTGGCTTAAAGATCAAGGATGTCTTGTCGTAGGAGATGGAAAGTCTAGTATCAGCCACTGTTCTCATCGCTTAAGTGTGTACCAAATGTTTCATACATTACAAACTCTTGAGTCTCAGGTAAAAGAAGTTTGGCATCGACTTAATGAAAGAGCTGCTTTAGGATCTATTAAAGAATATCTATTTCCTCCTTTATGGGCTCAAGAATTTATTCGCCAAAAGCCACAAAATTTCGTTTTTTTGCAAGGTGAGTCGCTTCCTCATGCATCGCCTTTTGTCAAATGGGGTTCTCAAACCAAGGCTCTTCAGGCAAAAGGGTTTTTCTTTCGAGTTTGGGATGGTTCTCAAGATTTAGGTCAAATTCAACCCAGTTCAGTTGGATTGCATGAACACGAATTAGAGGGAAGGTATCTTATAAAACCTCGTTTTGCTATGGCTCAAGGGGATAGTTTAAATGGGGTTCAGGCACTTAGCGCTCTTCAATATTTTCAAGAAAGTTCTTTGAAAGTTACTGGTAATTCAGAAACAAGACCAGCGAGCCTTTGGGTTATGGCTGTACAAAAAGTGGCTTATTGAGAAGACTATTCGCGACTTAAAATTTAAAAGTGGCTAAATTTTTTAAGTAATCTTCTTTGAAAAAACGATATTGTGTTAGTTTCATAAGTATTGTTAAGCTTTTGTGAATAAAGTATACTGCCCATTATGAGTAAAATATCTAGTAATGAAATAACAGTAGTCGCTCAGGGGCCTGTTGATAGACGATATACCCCTGATTGCTTAAAAAGTATTAGAAAGGTTCTTCCTTTCTCTAAAATTATTTTATCAACATGGGAGGGAACAGATTTAGAGGGCTTAGATTATGATGAAGCAGTTTTAAGTTCTGATCCAGGACCTTATATGGCACGTGATCTTATCCCTAATAATGTGAATAGGCAAATAGTCTCAACTTTTGAAGGACTTAAAAAAGTTAAAACCCGTTATGCTTTTAAAATACGAACAGATTTACAGCTCTTAAGTGATGATTGGTTGCTTTCTTGGGATAAATATTCAGCAAAAAATTCGCAGTGGTCTCTTTTTGAAAGAAAAGTAATTGTTCAATTCATTTACTACTGTTTAGCTGATGGTATTGATCGTAGAGTTAGCTATGCGCCTTTTTTTATTTCAGATTGGGTTTATTTTGGCTTGACTACCGATCTTCTTAATTTGTTTGATATACCTCTTATGAGTCATGTAAGTTGTAGCAGTGATGGGACTATCCCGTGGTATAAAAGTTGCTTATGGTCTCCTGAACAATATATTATTAAAAGCTGGCTTTCTCAAAAGTTTAATCTTTCAGACTATACCAACGAATCTATTACAATGAATCATTTGAGATTATCTGATAAAATAATTCCTAATAATTTTATTGTTGTTCCTAATCATAAGTGGAAGCTAATCAGCTTAAAAGAAGATGGTGTTATTAATTATAAAAAATTAACACAAACGACTCTTTTTCCTGAATCTCATTTCTGTCTTTCTGAAAAAGATTATGAGTGCTTGTATTTAAATTATGCTGAAGGAGAAAAGTGAAAATCACTATGAAAACTAATATAAAACTCAGTGTCATTATTCCTGTATATAATTCAGAGTCATGTGTGCATATCGCGCTAGAGAGTTTACAAAAACAAAGCTTTCAAAACTTCGAGATAATTTGTGTTAATGATGGATCTATAGATAATTCCTTAAAAGTTTTAGAAGAATGGGCACAAAAAGATTCTCGTATTGAAATAGTTAATTTAGAGAAAAATAAGGGATTACCATCAGCAAGAAATGCAGGAATAGAAATAGCAAAAGGTGAATGGATTGCTTTTCTTGATGCTGATGATTCTTTTTTCTCTTATGCATTTGAATCTCTCAATGAAATATATTGTCAAGAAGATATAGATATTGTTCTCATGAATGGAAAAAGAAATATATATGGTGAGCATTTGTATCAGGAGACTTTTTATCCAGTCTCTATTCCTTCTTTTAAAACTGATTCTCTTAAAGAATACAGATCAGATGACACCTGTTTTAGTGTATTGGATGTTACAAATTCTCCTCTTTTAACAGTGCGTAAAGTTTTTTTAGATCAATTTTCTTTGAGATTTTCTCATAACATAAAATGGTATGAGGATATAGAATTTAATTGGCATTTAGCATCTTATAAGCCAAGATATTACTTTTTGCAAGAAATTCTTTATTGCTACAACATATTGATGCATGAGAACTCTTTTTCCTCTAGCTTAAAACAAATGAGAAATCAAAATTCAGAAGATTTAGGGTTTTTAAAGGCAGCCAAAAAAGGTATTGATCATTTGAAAAAATTACCCAATTTTTTTGAAATAGAGCTTTTAGCCATCAAAAGAACAACTGATTATTCTTTAGGGTTTTTGAAAGAGGGTTTAATTCGTAGCGATTTAAATATTTGCAAAAATTCTCAGAGCTGGCTCAAATTATATTTGAAAGAATTGCATAACTTTTTAGAAGATCTAGACATTCCTTACGCTTATAAAAAAACTATTTTTATTAATGAATTTTCTATTCTTTTACCTCTTTTTAGTCAAAAATGGGACGATAAATTTTTTGATAAATGGTTAGACAAAAATCTTAAATTATTGCCTTTTCAAAAATATCGTTTTCTGAGAACCATTTTTAAAGGTTCAAAAGTTGGATATCATGCAGGAATTGTTAGGATGCGCATTAAGCCAATTGTTAGAAATACTCTCTCTTTGGGCAAAAACACCTTATTAAGTTTTGGTATGGCATTTCATTTTGTTTTTACAAGAAGGTTTAGAGAAAATTTAAAGAAATACTATTCTCAAAAAAATTAATCTAAAAATAATCCCTAGGGTTGACCCTAGGGAAAGTATTTATCTTCTTTTACGCTAGGTACTTTGATAACAAGAGTTTGACAATCTTCCAAGGCTTCAAATCCTGTAACTTCGTTAGGTTCTATAATAACAATATCCCCTTCTGTATATTTTTTGCCTTGCATTAAGGCACTTCCTCTCAGAATAAGAGTATATTCAGTAGCTAGTTTATGATAATGCTCTTTTTCGATTGATCCCTTTGAGTAGCTCTGAACAGCAACTTCAAATTCTTTGGTTTTTAAGAGAGATGGTTCAAAGTCTCCCATAAACCATCCTCTTATCATTTCTTTTAATTCTCTTTTTTTCAAAATGACTCCAGATATTTGGATAATTGTAGAGTATTTTTAATGGGTTGATAGTCTTTATTCTCAATTTTCATTGTCTTAACCGATTTTCTCTCAAGAATAAATTCATTATAGACAGAAGAGAGAAAAAATAAATTATTTACCCGACTATCTTTAATAATTGCTTGTTTGGCTTTTTCTACAAACTGGCTACCTTGAGCAAAATAATAAAACCCAGCACAAGCATTATCACTAATAGGACATTTTTCTTGAATCTCTTGAACATTTTGAGTATTTTTTTCTAGAAGAGCATAAGAATAGCGAGGGTGCCGAGAGGTGAAAGTTACTATACCTGCATCACAATTAGTTTTTTTAAGTTCACAAATGATTTGACTATTATCAGTTTTGATAATTTCATCATCTGTTCTTATTAAGAGAGGCATATCATTATTAACTAACTCAACAGCTAGAAGAGCTGAGCAAAGAGCTCCTTGTGTATCACCTTTAATGCCTATAAAAGAGGTTTTATCTCCAAACATGTAGTTGAGAGTTTTGTCTAAAAAGAACTTTTCCTTATATTCTTGCTTTGAAACAAATATTAATTTATTTAGATTGGGAATTGAAAGTAATGGTTTAACCAGTCTTTCCAATAAAGTTTGATCTCCAAATTCTGTTAAAAAAAAAGGATAATCATTTTCCTCTATCGTTAAAGAATATGATTTTTTAGGCATTAAAAGAATAACAATATTCATTTTTTACTCCTTTTATAAATTGCTGATGTAAGACACAATATTGTTATAATTTACCTCTGAAACATTTTTCACTCTAAAAACATTTCCACCAGACTTCATAGCAGCTTGAAAGCCGTTTTCACTATCCTCAACAATAACACATTCTTTAGGATCAAGTTTTAGTTTTTCAAAAGCCTTTAAATAAATCTCTGGATCAGGTTTAGACTTTTTTACATCTTGATTGCTTAAAATAAAATCTAGATATTGAGCAAGAGCTGATTTTTCCATCATCACTTCTATTGTTTGTCTAATAGAGTTAGAAGCTACACATAAACGAAATCCCTCTTCTTTGAGTCTAGCCAGTGCATAATTTGTATGAAATTTAGGCTTGCATCGACTATAAATAATCTCCATTGTGTAGATTTGTTTTAGCTCACTTACTAAATCTTGAAGATCTAAAGGAAAGTCTTTTTCTTCGTTAAGTCTATCTAATTTAACCTTAGTGGGTAAACCATTATAAAAAAAATCATGTTCTTGTTCACTTAAGCTAAATCCAAAAAGATTAATAGCTTTATTAAAAGCCTCATAATGCCATGGAGCAGCATCAATAAGAACTCCATCCATATCAAAAATAATGGCTTTAATATTTTTTTCCATAGGTCATCTTTCCAAATATTGTTTAGTTTCATTAGGTAAATCTGTACAAATAAGAAGGTTTTCACTTTCTAAAAAATTAGATTTTTTGAGAAGATCCCAAAAAGGTCTAGGATCCCTATTGTGTAGTTCAGGAGAAACCAAAGATATAGCAATATTATTTTTTAAATGATTTTCTATTAAAGAGCCACTATACCAAAGAGATTGAAAGCAGTCTACCCAGATTCCTGAAGATTTCTTTAAAAGAGGTGGGTTTTGAACGAATTCATTTTGAAAAGTAAATGTTTTCAAAGAAAGTTGTTGATATTTAACCATCTCAGGCAAAGACATATCAAAAAGAAAGTAATTTTTCAAATCTTTAAGATTTTCTTTGAGAAGGCTTCCTAAGCCATCTGACTTAATATTTAAGGCCAAAAAAGAATTTGAGACTTGAGATTTTTCTAAGAATTCTTGTAAATAGAAAGGCTTGAGAGATAAAGGAGGTATATCATGATAAACGATAATTTCTCCTTGATAATCTCGTATATCAGTTTCAATGCCAAAACCCATTTCAAGAGCTTTGTAGAGAGCTTTAGGGGTGTTTTTTTCTTCTTCAGTTTTCCAATAGCCTCTATGTGCGAGTATTTGCATTTTTGGTACCTTCAATCCAATTTTTTGACTTAGGATTTTGCAAAAATAATTCTAAATCTTCAGGAGTGCCTAAACCATACATCCCCTCAGAACCATCGCGACCTATTGAATAAGTTTTAATCTTCTTACCATCATCTATCATGTAATTGTAAACAGGACAAGTGTAAAATTCATTATTAACTCTAACATTATCTTTAATCATTTTTTCAGAGTAAAAGACGAGTTCTTTTCCTTCTTTAAAGTAGTAAATACCAGTGGTAGCCTCTGAAGAAATAACTTTTTTTTCAGCCGTTTTTGTAACATATCCTTCTGCATTTGTACTAGCATAAGACCATTTTGGACTTTGGCTTGTCATTGTCATAATAAGACCATCTATCTTCTCGTCTTGTGCTTTTGAAATAAAATCATCAACAAAAAAATCTAT
This sequence comes from Eudonia mercurella, assembly GCA_963082485.1. Taxonomy (NCBI): domain Eukaryota; kingdom Metazoa; phylum Arthropoda; class Insecta; order Lepidoptera; family Crambidae; genus Eudonia; species Eudonia mercurella. Next base: position 104,726 of record CAUJAO010000214.1, read on the forward strand.
AAATTGGTCTGAATTAGCTGTTAAAACAGGTATATCGTTATTGATAAGATCTTTAGCTTTAAGAACAGTACAAATTTGACCTTCTGTCAAACCATCAATTTCTAAAATAGTTACCTTTTTTTCAAAATTTGAAATAATATTTCTTAGATTATATTTTAAAGAATGTTCTTTTTGGCAGACAAGAATAAACTGATAATCTTGATTTTTGGGTTTTAAATTCTCTAAGATAACCCTTATCATTGGTTTTCCCCATACTTTAATAAGTGGCTTAGGATCTAAATATCCCGCCGATTGAAAACGGCTACCAAGACCTGCCATAGGAATGACTATATTTATCATTAAGTTTGTTTCTCCTTAGCGAAAATGATTTATTTTTATATAAAATTTCAAATATATCAATCCATAATCATCATCTCATGCTGCTTGAAAGCTATTGTTTTAGTTTGTATGAAATGTATTTTAGATTTTTTAGTTTAAGGACAGCTCCTTTAATCTTTCATAAAGATTTGGTGAAATACAAGAATCTTCTTTGAAAAGAATCTTATGAAATCTATCTTAGCTTTAAGGGATCAAATATCCATAGAAAAAATCGAGAGGCCTAAAATTTCATGTAAAAGAAATTAAGATACCTCTCATTAGTCTCCTAAGACTGAGATTTTTCCTCTTGAGACTTTTCATAAGCTCTTTGAGCAATAGCTATGGCTTCTTTGGCATTCATTCCACCATAAACTAAAGGAGGAATGCTATCAATAGGAATATTCGTACGAGCTGATTTATCGACAATCTCTCGCATTTGATATCGAATTTGAGGTGAAACCAAAAGCACATCAAAAAGATGTACCACATCAGGTAATTCGGTTAAGCTGGTAGCTTTAGCCTCAATATCAATGGCATTATTTTTACCATAATCGTTCATTCTTTTTACAAGCAAACTACTAGACATAGCAGCGCCACAGACAACTAAAATTCTCATAACACATCTCCTTTAGGTTATTCAAACGTTAATTATAAACTGTTTTTTGAGAAGTCGCCACTAAAAAATTATATAAAAAAGTTTTGTCAAGATATAATTCGCATGTTAGAATTGAACTTATTGAGAATTTAAATATTTAAATACAGGCGGTTATTTATGAAAGATATGCGAGGTTTAATCCACTCGTTTTTTCACTTAACATTTGTTCCTATTGTTTTAGGGCTTTCTAAAAACAGATATTTAAGAGGTTTAAGTGATGGGCTTAGTTATGGTTCGCCATTTCTTATTATAGGTTCTTTCTTATTGCTTTTGGCCAATTTGCCCTTAAGCGATCCTAAAGGTCTTTGGTATAGCGCAAGTTATGCCAACTTTATTTATATGCATAAAGCCACTCTTATGCATCCTTTTCATGTTAGTATGGGAATAGTATCGCTTTTATCTGCTTTTGGCATAGGTTATGCTATGGCTAAAAATTACAATCTCTCACCCATACTAGCAGGCTTTCTTAGCGTATACGCTTTTTTAATTCTCTCAGCTCAATCAGGAATGATCACTTTAGGAGGTGAAAAGGATTTTTGGGGTGTTTCTGTTGGGAGTCAAATTTCTATCTTAGATGCACGATATTTAGATGGAAAGGGTCTTTTTACCGCTATTATAGCTTCTTTTATTGCTATTGAAATTTACCGATTTATGAGAAATCATAAATTGACAATTCGTTTACCTTCTACCATGCCTCCTGCTGTTCTTGAGTCTTTTGAAGCCTTATTGCCGGCAGCTATTGTGACTCTTGTCTTTCCACTAGGTGATTATTGTATTCATTCGTTCTTTGTTACAGCAGAACCTTTTCCTGCTCTTATTATGAAAGCTCTTCAGCCTTTGATTTCTATAGGCGATAGCTACTGGGCGATTTGTTTAATTATCTTGGTTTGGCATTTGTTTTGGTTGTGTGGGCTTCATGGTGGTATTATTATGGGAACTCTTACCAAGCCCATTTTTTTTAACAATTTGTCTGAAAATCAGCAAGCCTTCGAAATGGGAAAAGAGATTCCCCATATTATTACAAGAGAATTTTTAAACTCTTATGCTTGGATAGGCGGAGCGGGAGCTACGTTAGGTTTAGCGATTGCTTTATTGTTGAGTAAGCATAAGTATCTTAAACTTGTAGGAAAATTATCCCTTATACCAGGTATTTTTAATATTAGCGAGACTCTTATGTTTGGTCTTCCTATTGCGCTCAATCCTATTTTTTGTCTTCCTTTTATTTTTCTTCCTTTATTGAATTTTACTATTGCTTACTGCATCTCTCAAACAGGTTTAATTGGTTATATGATCTCTATGACTGCGTGGACGTTGCCAGCCCCTTTAATGGCTTTTGTTGCGTCTGATTTTAATCTTTTTGCTTTAATTTTACCCTTTTTTCTTATTACATTATCAGTTATTTTATATTTTCCTTTCGTCAAACTTTATGAAAAAGATCTTGTTAAAAGGGGGTATCCTGATGATGTCGCACAACCTTAAATAAAGACAAGAAAAACTTGAAATAAAGATGGCACCTTGAGAGGTTTTTATTGAAAGCCCTAGCAAAATACCTTACAATGAATTTCTAGGCAATTCAGCAACCAAAAAACTTTAAAAATGTCTTATTTTTTCTATAAATAAATAAGGAGATTATCTATGAATAAGTTCAAAATCTTTAAGCCTTTAATTATTGTTTTACTCACGATAGTGGTAGTTTTTTGGGTTATGCGATTCTTTAAAAATCCTGCTCAAAAAGCTTTATCTGAATTAGATCTTATTACTCAACGTCAAGCTGTTGATTTACTTATTTCTGATGCTTTACAGGCTTTTAAGTCGCCTTTGCGATCTTCTGATGCGGGGTTTACGGGTAAATTGCCTAATAATCTTGAAGTAGTTCATGAACGTCTTCAAAAGGCTTTTGAGTTAGAACCCTATCGAGTCGATTTGCTTTTTAGTTCAGCCAGTGCCGCTCTTTTTAACAAAAAAGTAGATCAAGCAATTGGTCTTTACCAAAAGATTTTGACTTTGGCTCCTGAAGATATCGATGCGCATTCGTATTTAGCCACTTGGTTTCGCTTTAAAGCAGAGACGGCCTCTTTTGAGAAAGAAATGAAAATGATTTCAGAACTGAATCCTGAAAGACGCAAAGAATTAGAGCGAGTTTTCGCTGTTATTGATAAAACAGCCACTATGCCTATTATGGATACTTTAACAGATTTACAGGTAAAAACCCTTAAATCAGAACCAACAGCTATCGTTACTTTAGGATATGCTTTAAATGCAGATGGTTCTATGCATGATATTCTCATAAAAAGGTTAGAAAAAACTTTAGAAATAGCACGTAAATTACCTAATGCTATTATTGTTGTGACAGGAGGAGTGCCTAAAAACAATAAAACAGAAGCTAAACTTATGGCTGATTGGCTAGTAGTTCAAGGTATTTCAGCCTCAAAAATTTATCAAGATAATTATGCGCGATCAACAGTAGAGAATGCTCTTTTTAGTCGCTATATTTTAACAGCGAAGAAGATTCAAAATACTATTGTTATTAGTTCAGGTAGTCATGTGCGTCGTGCGCAGGCTTTGATGGAAATTGCCTGTTGGCAAAGTGGGCCTCGTAGTATGCGTGTGTTCTCTGTCGCTTCTCCTGATAAACCCCTTGATCAATTACAAAATTCAACTCAAAGCGATTGGCTTGGGCTATATCGAGATTCTCTCAAAGCTATGGGTCTTTGGAGCTTTCGTAGCTATCCTTTAGAAGAGCGCTAAAAAACTCTCTTAAACGATTCACAATTCTAAAAAAGAATTTTCTCTTATAAAAAGGTCTCTGAGGAGGCCTTTTTTGTATATTTTAGTTGCGAGTTCTTATTTTGTCTCTTAGACTTAATAACAATTAAAACTATTTATTTTGATCTTTTTATAGCTCAAGATATTTATAAAAGGAGACATTTATGAAAAGACCAACCCCTCAACAAATTGAACAACTTAAGTTTCAAGGTTGTCAAGCTCAAGCTTGGGATAAAATTTACTTAAAAAATACAGATGTTAGCCTCATTCGCCATATTGTCTTTGTTGGCAATGTGATTATTTCAGGTTTAAATGGTGAATTTATCGAAAGTTTAGGTTCTCGAAAACGTCCTTGTCTCTTTCAAGCCACTTTGCGAGATGTGGCTATTAATGGCAATGTCATTATTCGTAATGTGGCTCAAGAGATTGCCAACTATACAATTGAAGAAGGGGTTGTTATTGAGAATGTGGGGTCTATTTGTGTAGAAGGTATCACCAGTTTTGGTAATGGTACAGAGATTTCTCCTATGATTGAATCAGGTGGACGAGAGATTACCTTGTTTGATGCACTCGATGCTCAAACAGCTTATATGTTAACATTTTATCGTCATCATAGTGATCTTCAAACTAAAGTGAAGTTTTTTATTGCTAAATATTGTTATATGAAAACCTCAGAAATTGGCTTGATTGATAAAAAAGCTCGTATTGTTAATACTCTTTTAGTTAGAAATACGCATGTGGGTCCTTCAGCCATTATTGAGAATGCGAGTGAAGTCAACGAAACAACGCTTGTGAGTACCTTAGGTTCTCCTTCTTATATAGGGGCAGGTTGTATTGTGAGAAATAGTATTCTTTTAAAAGGATCTTATGTTTCTGATCATGCTATTGTCACCCATTCTTTAGTAGGCGAAGGGGTTAAGCTTATTAAGCAATTTTCGAGTGATCAGTCTCTCTTTTTTGCCAACTCTGAAGGTCAACATGGAGAAGCCTGTTCTGTTTTTGCGGGCCCTTATACGGTAACTCACCATAAAGCGACGCTTTTAATTGCAGGGCATTTTTCTTTTTATAATGCAGGGAGTGGCACTAATCAAAGCAACCACATGTATCGACTAGGACCTTGTCATCAAGGATTTATGGAAAGAGGATGCAAGACTTCAAGTAATTCGTATTTGCGTTTGCCCTATCATATAGGGGCTTTTTCTACCGTTTTAGGCTCGCATTATCGTGGTTTAGAGGCCTTCAGAATTTCCTTTTTCTCGTATTTTTGAAACAGATGATCATAAAAGTCATCTTATGCCTTCTCTTAATCTTTTTAGTGTTGGGCTTTGTCGCGATGAATCTAAATGGCAAAAGCGAGATCGAAGAAAAGAAGATAAAAAAGACCTTATTACTTTTGAAGTTTTTAGCCCTTATACTGTTTCTAAAATGATACAAGCCGAAAAAATTCTGAGTAAGCTTAAAGAATCTTCACAAAAAGAGTCAGTGGAAGAATTTATAGCTTATAAAGGAATGTTAGTCAAACAAAGCTTGTTAGAAAAATACGAATCTCGCTATCAGATAGCGATTGATTTTTATTTACATGATAAGATGCTAAGTTATCTTAAAGATTCGCAAGATTTTTTCTTAGAATCTTTTACTTTTGACTTGCAAGAACCTTGGGTTGATATGGCAGGCCTTATAACACCTAGAAAAAACATTGAGCAATTATTGAGCAATATTCAGAGGGGTGTTGTTGATAATTTGGGAGGATTGCGAAAGGCTTGGCAAGAGATTCATCATGGTTATGCTAAAGATGAAAAACAGTGGGTCATTCAAATGTTTTGTGAGAGGTTTTCTTGTAATTTTTCTAACCTTAAAGATCCTGTTTATTTATCACAGATTTTACAAAATTATACTTCTTTAGTTGAACATTCTTTAGATATGTTTCATAAAGATATTCAAAAAGAGTTTGGGGTCTTTAGCAAAAATTAGCTTTGGTGTGGATTGGCAAGAAAGCCGAGAGAAAGATTTTGAACATGTGAGGGGAACTTTTTTAGAAAATTCCTTTTCTCAA